>BQNB010033275.1:0-12612 GCA_026074375.1 Tanacetum coccineum
TTAGTTAATCTTCACCAATTACTTTATATTTACTGCAAATAACTAATATAAGCAATTAAGTACCAACTCATGCATAAATAAGCAATTAAGCAATTAAGTACCCAAAGGAAAAACAGTAAAAAGTGGGGCTACGAGAACTCACCTTAGGCAAGCCTTTAGCAACCAACTTCTACTACACAAGCAAATGTAACGACGCCCGCACATGACCTAGTCCAGTTAATGTCTCATTTTAATCAATCACTTCCAAAATAATCTTCACGTTTGATGCATAGAGTTTAGACGCGTTGTACAAGTACTCAAAATAGTTTTTTTTAGTGGTGTGATGGTTGACGACTTATCTCTACAATCATATCAATCTCATTCTCCGATAATACATACTTATACTATTTAGAGTAAATAGTTAAGTAATATAATAAATATTTATAATTATTAATTATAAATATATCTCGACAAGTTCATTCGGTACACCTTAATCACTTCAAAATAATCATTCCTTGATTGAAAACGACACGTTTAATCACAACAAACACCTTAGGAAAGTTTCAAGAAAAAATGTATTTTTTTTGTCTTTTAGTGAATTTATTAATTAAATAAAATAATAAAATAATATTTTATTATTAAAAATAAAAAATCATGTTTTAAGTAAAATTTCTAAGTATAAACTTTTTATGAAATTTCGACATGACCCGTACGTGTTTACAACGTTTTTCCAAGGTTTCAAACCTTAATTTCCAAACACTTTTCATAATTCGACACTTTTTGACAAAATTTTAAAATCTTAAACTTTAACGTTCCCCAAAGGTTTTCCCCAAAATAATGATCAATATCACTTTGTAAATACATTTCTCTTTCAAAAATTTCTCCAAAACTCTCAAAATGACCAAATATCACTTATTAGGCCTCAAGGCCCAACAAGGGTCCATTAGGACATTTATAAGTCCAAAATACTATTTAAGGCCAAAACCAAGGTCCATTTAACATATATAAGAATATGTTATATGTTGAAAATAATCCGAAACACCAATAGGCCGCATCCGTTAAGCCGCGGCTCAAATTGACTATATTGGGTCGTGAGTCCATTAAACTCCAAAAATACGTTATAAGCTTTAAAATAGGTTAATAAGCTACGTATCGCTTTTGGTTACTATCATAAGCCTCAAAAATAGTCCACAACATATGTCATAACACAAAAATAATCAAAATCACTTTCCTAGTGACTTTGAGAATTTACACGTGGCCTTTAAGCCTAAATAAGCCAAGAAATAGCTTAAAAATAATCCCGAATAAGCCATACAAGCTACTATAAAAAATAAGCATTCTAGCATCATATATTATTCAACCATCACGACCACCACATCAAAACTACAAAAACTCTCTTTTTTGTTTCTTTTACTACACGAACCAAATACACCCTTTTCTTTCGTTTCGCATCCAAAAATCAATTTTCACAACGATCAACTTGTACAACTAACATCTATGCATCAAAATAAACCCAAAAGGACAAACAAAATTTAAATTTAAAAACTTACAAGAAAATCTTCAAATTTGTAGATTTCGACATGAACCGGACAACCTAAACGTTGTTTAAATGAATAACCAAACACTAGAGTCAACCCCAAATATTTATGTCTTCATGTTTTCTTGATCAAATTTCAAAATTTATGAGAGTGTGTGTGTTGTAGGTGGCAGACGAACACAAGACACACACAAGTGTGTGTTTATTTTTTTGAAATGAAATAAAAATGAGTGGAAATCTCTTAGCATATGGAATATATGTGTACACCTTTGGACACAACTCCTAAAAACTAGCCATGTTGTTCCCTATCCTTCCCATAACCGGCCAAGGGATCCAAGGGAGTCCCGGGCCTTTCTTTTCGTGTCGAAATCACTTAAAAACTCGTAAAACTCAACCGTAACATTTACCCTAAAGTTAAAAAGCATTTTTATTCACCTTAAAAATACTTTTCCATTAACTTAGAGTATTCACTTGCCATATTTATACTTTAAACCCTTCAAAATTCAATTTGGACATTAATGGACGTGTCAGACTCGTTTTTTGGCATTTCTCAAAATTTACGGGTCAAGCCACCCGGAATACACATAACACAATAATACCTTTAAAAAAGGATTATTAATCACAATAAACCTCAAATCATCACATATCTCATAAAATCACCACCGTTAACACGGTACAAAATCTGAATAAACTATCAAAAGTCAAATAGTTAAAGGACTATTAATGAATTATCCAGAACACAAAAAGGGCAAAGGTTTCATTCTACCCCCCTTAAAAGAATTTTGTCCCAGAAATTCAACTACTAACATCACTAAACAAATGCGGATACTTCAATTTCATTTGATCTTCACGTTCCCACGTGAATTCAGGACCACGTTTCGAATTCTACCGAACCTTGACGATGGCAATCCTACTACGCTTCAACTTCTTAAACTCTCTTTCCCAAAATTTCTACAGGCTCTTCCACAAAATTTAACTTAGCATCAACTTGGATCTCAGCCAAAGGCACTTTCAGTGTTGGATTGGCTAAACACTTCTTAAGGTTCGACACGTGGAACGTGTCATGAACATCATTCAACTCCTCAAGCAAATCTAACCGATAGGCCACAGGGCCTACTTTCTCAATAATCTTAAATGGTCCAACAAACCTAGGCGCTAACTTCCCTTTCTTCCCAAAGCGTACCACACCTTTCCAAGGTGACACTTTGAGCAAGACATAGTCACCTACACTAAATTCTAGAGGCTTCCTCCTCTTATCGGCATAACTTTTCTAACGATCACTTGCAGCCTTAAGCCCCTCCTTAATCTGCGAGATCTTCTCAGTAGTCTCTTGCACTAACTCATGTCCTATCAACTGACCTTCTCCAACCTCAGCCTACATAATTGGCGAATGACACTTTCTACCATATAATGCCTCAAACGTAACACATCTCACACTAGAATGATAACTATTGTTATACGAAAACTCAACCAACGGAAGATGAACATCCCAACTTCCTCTGAAGTCCAGGACGCACGCTCTAAGCATGTCTTCCAAAGTCTGAATAGTACGCTCACTCTGACCATCGGTCTGAGGGTGATAAGCCGTACTCATATCTAAACGAGTCCCTAATGCCTCTTGCATTGACTGCCAAAACCTCGATGTGAAACGACTATCATGATCTGATATAATCGAGATCGGCACACCATGTCTAGCAACTATCTCATTCAAATACAATCTAGCCAACCTTTCCATCTTATAATCCTCACGCATAGGTAGAAAATGAGCAGACTTAGTCAATCGGTCCACAATGACCCAGATTGTGTCATGCCCACTACTAGTCCTAGGCAACTTAGTCACAAAATCCATAGCTATCCCTTCCCATTTCCATACGGGAATCTCAGGTTGCTGGAGCAGGCCAGATGGCCTTTGATGCTCAGCCTTAACCTTCAGACAAGTCAAACACTTACTAACATATTCAGCTATATCCTTTTTCATTCCAGGCCACCAATACCTATCTCTCAAATCATAATACATCTTATCAGCTCCTGAGTTTACAAAGTTCTTCGACTTATGGGCTTCATCCATTATCAGGGTTCTCACCTCACCCTTCAAAGGTACCCATATTCGATCTAGGTAGTATAAAGTTCCATCACTTATATGTTCTATCATCTCATCTAAACCTTTCTGCAATACTGCAAACTCATCCACAGCCTCATTCTGAGCCGCTAGTATCCTATCTTTGATACTCGACTAAAGGATCATATTCATAGCTCTAACTCTCTTAGGCTTTACTCTTTCCTTTCTACTTAGGGCATCAGCCACCACATTCGCCTTACCAGGATGGTAGCGAATTTCACAGTCATAATTACTAAACAACTTTATCCAGCGACGCTGTCGCATATTCAACTCTTTCTGACTAAAGATATGCTGAAGACTCTTATGGTCCATATAGATGACACTCTTTATCCCATACAGATAATATCTCTAGATCTTAAGAGCAAACAAAACCGCACCCAGTTCCAAATCATGGGTGGTATAATTCTTCTCATGAATTTTCAACTGCCTAGACGCATATGTTATCACCTTACCTTTTTGCATCAACATACAACCTAGTCCTAACCCAGACACATCACAATATACCACAAAATCATTCGGACCATCAAGGAGAGCTAGAACAGGTGCATCACACAACTTACCCTTCAAAGTTTGAAATGCATTCTCCTGCTCTTCACCCTAATCAAAGGTCTTACTTTTCTGAGTCAAGACAGTAAGCGGCCTAACTATCTTAGAAAAGTTCTCAATGAATCTACGGTAATACCCTGTCAATCCTAAGAAGGAACGAACTTCAAACGGAGTTCTAAGGGCTTTCTAATTCTTAACCGCTTCAATCTTATAGGGTCTACATGAATACCATCTCCATTAATCACATGCCTAAGAAACTGTACTTCTTGCAACCAAAATTCGCACTTGGAAAACTTAGCATACAGTTTCTCCTCCTTGAGCAGTTCTAAGACTAACCCTAGGTGCACTTCATGCTCTTCCCGGGTCTTAGAATAAACCAAAATATCATCAATGAACACTATCACAAACTTGTCTAGATACGGCCTACACTCTCAGTTCATCAGATCCATAAATACCGTTGGTGCGTTAGTCAAACCAAAGGGCATTACTGTGAACTCAAAATGTCCATAACGAGTTCTAAATGCAGTCTTTGGGATGTCATCCTCATGCACTCTCAGATGGTGGTATCCGGACCTAAGATCTATCTTAGAGAAGTATTGTGATCCTTGAAGTTGATCGAACAGATCGTCTATCCTAGGGAGTGGATAACCGGAATGGTTACATATGGCACATAGTTCAATTCTCTAATACTCACTTACACATCCTAAAGGAACCATCCTTTTTCTTTACAAACAATACCGGTGCTCCCCAAGGCGACGAGCTTGGTCGAATGAAACCTTTGTCCTGGAGTTCTTTGAGTTGACCCGACAACCCCTAACTCCTACCATTTAGAAAGAGTGCCAAATCGATAGGGGATATTTCGCGGACCCGGTATTGCTCCGGGACAACTCAAATCGAACTTCGATTTCTAGATAAGTAGTAATTCCTACTAGTACCATGCCTAGAAAACTTATAGGGATAGTCTTTAACCGACACAAATCATCTTGCTTTTGTCATTTATCTTATTAAGGCACTCCTTAGATGTCTCATTTTCTCTTCTAACAACGTATTTAACACTAGTACAAATCTGGGATTTGGTCACACATGGGCAAAATGAAACGGCCACACATTCACATATTTATGTGGCTAAAGGTATCAAAATAGACAACATTTACTAATTAGCCAAACATAAAATTTTGATGCGTGTGACCATTAGAACTGTATTGCCACACATTCAAATATTTATGTGGCTAAAGGTAACTGGTAATTTTTTATATGATTATTTAGCCACATATGAATTTGGAACGCGTGACAAATACAAGTAAGCTTGAAGCATTAGTCACGATATACATATAAATAGTGACAAATATATGTCACACACTTGAACAAAGTGACCAAATGGCATATATGGTCACATGAAGTAATTTTTTATGTGTCTAAATCATACAGTCAGGTTTTGTCACACATGATTTAAGGGTGACTGTTATCTTTTGCTAATTATTTAGCCACATATGAATTTGGAACACGTGACAAATAAAAAGTAAGGTTGAAGTATTAGTCACGATATACATATTAATAGTGACAAATATATGTCACACACTTGAACACTGAGACCAAATGCCATATATGGTCACACTAAATGTTTTGTCACACATTATTTAAGTGTAGCCAAAATCCAGTACATATGGTCACGTAACTTAATATGTGTGTTTAAAGTTTAGTTTGTGTTAGCTTGCCAAAAGCTAATGTGTATAGTCACATTTACTTCTAGCACGATCATGTGACTATATGCCTTTACAATAGCAATAACATATCACAAATGTGTGACTAAATTATGTTTTTGGCCACATTTAAGGTGATTATATGTGACCAATATATTCATAACAGTCACATCGTAAAGTATTTATGTGGCTATTATTTAGAACAAAATATAAAATCGGTCATCATTAAATTTCATGCTTTGTGTGACTAAATATTACAAAAGGCCACACAAACATAAACTTCATGTGACCATTAGATGATCAATAGTCACACAAAATACACATTTCTTTACTTTAAACAACATATAGTCACACTTATTAACACTTTTGGTCACATATTACAAAAGACCACACAAACATAGAATTCATATGGCTATTGGATGATCAATAGTCACACAAAATACACATTTCTTTGCTTTAAACAACGTATGGTCTCACTTATTAACACTTTTGGTCACTTCATGCTTAATTGTATGTGACTAAATACAAAAAAAATGCTTTGTGTGACTAAATATTACAAAAGGCCACACAAACATAAAATTCATGTGGCCATTGGATGAACAATAGTCACATAAAATACACATTTCTTTACTTTAAACAACATATGGTCACACTTATTAACACTTTTGGTCACTTTATGCTTAGTTGTATGTGACTAAATACCCAAAACAAACATGCTTTGTGTGACTAAATATTACAAAAGGCCACACAAACATAAAATTCATGTGGCCATTGGATGATCAATAGTCACACAAAATACACATTTCTTCACTTTAAACACCATATGGTCACACTTATTAACACTTTTGGCTACTTTATGCTTAATTATATGTGACTAAATACCCAAAACAAACATGCTTTGTGTGACTAAATATTACAAAAGGCCACACTAACATAAAATTCATGTGACCATTGGATGATCAATAGTCACACAAAATACACATTTCTTCAATTTAAACACCATATGGTCACACTTATTAACACTTTTGGCCACTTTATGCTTAATTGTATGTGACTAAACACCCAAAAGAAACATGCTTTGTGTGACTAAATATTACAAATGGCCACACAAACATAAAATTCATGTGGCCATTGGATGAACATTAGTCACACATAATACACATTTCTTCTATTTAAACACCATATGGTCACACTTATTAACACTTTTGGTCACTTTATGCTTAGTTGTATGTGACTAAATACCCAAAAAAACATGCTTTGTGTGGCTAAATATTGATTTTACACCCCAGCGAGAATCGAACCCGCGACCTCCCTTACGAAAGTCAAGCGGGTTAGCATCTTGCCAGAGTAACCTATTCGTTAATGTAATGCATTTTCTTTGTAATGTAGAAGTTTAAGCTTCATTGTTTTTGGCTAGTAGCTTAAAGAGTGCTTATAGAAACTGCTTATTAAACCGTGGCTTCTTCTCCCTCTGCTTATTTTTAACTTGTTTCACTTTTAATAAGGTTTTAATAAGTACTATGTGACCAATGATAACCTAATGCACATGGCCACAATGGACCATATGATTAGACATTGTCACTCTGGTATATGCATGGGTCCATGACACTATCAAACACACTAAAACCAAGCACACGACCTATGACCCATGTTACAGTACCCATTGTCACAAATATGTTGGGTCTTAACATTACACTAAAGCCATAAACAACAACCCAATGCATATGACCCATATTGATGTTTAAAATACTCACAATTATTTAATGTTAATAGTTATAACTAATGGCACAGACCTTAGACCATGTTATTTTACCCATTTGTCACTAGTCATGGATGTGTATAACATGACACTATAAGCCACTATAAACCAATGAATTATGTCCCATATGATGTCAAATAACACATTAATGTCGTATGTCCAGAGTGATAAACTATATGCATCATGACACATGAACTTTGTGAATAGCCCTTTATCAACGGTTACCATATGACTCTGTACGTTGTACTTTCTCAATGTAAAATATTAACTTATACCATCTCGATCATCATTTAACATCTCTTGAAATAATCAATTTGTGAGTAGGCTTTTGTATTTGTTTGTATCTTTACTTTATACAACTCGGATATAACCGAATTAGAAAGCCTTAAGCCTTAATTTTGCTATCGGTAAGAGTGGTACTTATAAACTTAAGCATATAGTTTTTTTGAAACACTAGGGTTCGAGTCTCGGCTCTTGCCTACTCTAGTTGGTGCCCCACTTGGTTAGGAGAGTTACTGGAGCTATTAATTGTGGGGTGAATAATGGCTGGTGCCAAAATACATGCGAGGTCAAGGTGTTCTCGCTAATTCACACTTTTTTAAATAAAGATATAAGATATATTTTATTTTATAATCTTTAAATAAAATGAAATTCCCTTCTTAACATTTCGTTTATCCCGCCTTATGTTTTCCCAAAAAAGTAAAATTGACCGCCTTATGTTTTCAGTCCTAAAACATATTGTTAACCTCACATCTCTCATCCTCACCCTTATCCTCTTAATCTCATCTCACATTCTCTCTTTTGGTATTGAACCAAACCAAATTCATCTAACCGTCTCCGTTATCGATCTCACTAGTCATCACCAAAATTCATGGGTCACATCCTCACGAGTCACCTACTACATGCCATGGCGATTCATGGTTTTATAAAATAAATTACAACCCGGTCTTTTCCCCTAAAATATTGATCGGCCCCAAAAATATTAAGCTGGTTTTTTGCCGCCTTTATGTTTTTCACAAATTGAAACCCCAACTCAATAACTTTTGCAAAAATAAACAGAAAAATAAATCATCTTCTCCTAATTCTCCATCAAATCAACATAAAGCTTTTCCAAGTTTTCAATAACTGAAAATCATAAATCATCATTACACAGAAATCAACTATGGAACCAGCTTACTACATACGAAGACATCACAAGCACAACCCCAATAACCAACAGTGCATTTCTGTTGTTGTTAAACACATCAAAGCTCCTGTCGATATCATAATATTTCCTTATCTATTTATATATGTTCTGTTCTTATAACCTAGCTAGGAATTATCATGTTAAGTTTTCTTATAACTTAGTTATTGTCCCCTTGATAAAAATATTCAAGTTTAGTCCATAATATAAAAATGTTCAAGTTTCGTCACTAACTTTTTTGTTGTTGTTTTGTTATATAGGTTTGGTCATTAGTTAGGAGATTTGATCAACCTCAAAAGTACAAGCCTTTCGTGAGCCGGTGTACTATGCAAGCAGGGGACCTAAATATAGGTAGCGTTAGACAAGTGAATGTCAAGTTAGGGTTCCGGCTACAACGAGTACAAAGCATTTGGAGCTTCTTGATGACGATGAACACATCATTGGTATCAAAATCGTTGATGGTGACCATAGGCTAAAGGTATGATATTAGTTTTCGCCTTTCGTATACTACAATATAATTATGAACACATATTCCTTAATTAGTTAATATTTGAAATACCATTAGTTTGTAATTCAGCATGTTTGGGGTGGAATATAGGTCATGTTGATTAAAAAGGTAAAATAGTTGTTGTTAGTATAAGATAAAGAGTCATTTTATACTCGATAAGCCATCTGATAGTAAAACATTCTCTGGTACGTGTTTTTTTAGGTGTATTACCACTTTAGATTTGTAGCCGGAAAGAAAAATATGGGTGGTAACGAGGGAAATGAAATCTACCAAACAGGGCCTAATTAATTAACTTTCAAAGAAGTTTTTTTGGTTTCCGGTGTTTATAAAAAATATAAGTATGATATGAAATTGCAACTAAATTTTCATAACTCTGTCCATAATTTTGCAGAACTATTCTTCAATACTTACGGTTCATCCAGAGATAATAGAAGAAAGACCAGGAACATTAGTAATCGAGTCATTCGTGGTGGACATACCCGATGGTAACACAAATGACGAGACGTGTTATTTTGTCAAGTCCCTAATAAACTGCAACTTAAATTCTATTTCTGAAGTATCGAAAAGGATGGCAGTGCAAAATCAAAGAGGTTAGACAAAAGTCTCCTTTCGTCACAGCCCCTCATTGGGATTAAACTTGCTTCTTTTCTATTTCTATGTTTTTCGCATTACTCTCTTGTATAACACTCCCCTATACATGTTCCCACTATCACACATCCACACTCTCGTCGTACCAGTATGACATACCACTTCCACTGCCACCGTTCATGCTACCATGTGTTTCCACCAAAAGGTGCGTATAAAGAAGAATTAAATCTGTAATTTGTTGTAGTTACCTTATCGTCTTCTTGGAGAATAAACACATCAGCCACACCATCTCATCTCATCTTTTTGGAGAACAAACACATCAGCCGCACCCTTCTTGGAAACACCAGGTACTTTTATATGTATTATTTTCATATTTATAATCAATTTTAGTTATTTTTATTTTTCTTTGATAATGAAATGTCAAGAAAACTGATGAAGATAATAAAGAAACTAACAGCGGCTGATGCATCTTATTATGTTCTATGTCATCTTGTGACTTGCATTCATTTGTGGCTCTGTCATTTTTATGGCTATAAAGGTTTTCGAGAAGATGTGGGGGCGGATTAGTGGAAAGGGTGTTTAAATGTAATTCCATTGGATTTTAATGTATGAATGCTTAATTATATGCAACAACAACTTGTTTTGAATTTGATTTGTGCAATTTCTAATTATATAATGTTAAATGGTATGCCGTCCCCAAGTCAAATTTACGTACATGTGCCAAAACACATTGTAATTTGCAAGATGTTGACTTAACTGAAATGTGTTAAATTTTGTTATCAAGGCGAATATTGTCGCTGCATTTGCAAGGACGAGTCGTGAAGATTTACAAAAGTTACTTGCACCAGAGTATTACCCTTCTTGGGTCGTTTTCTCACAGAGACAGAAGTTGAGTATTATAGCCTTCTTATATCCTACATATTCTGCTTGTTCTTTCCGTATACAGGCCCTGATTGTTCTTGCTCAATCTTTTTTCTTCTTGCAGTTAACATGGCTTAATTCTCATCTTACAAAAATCTGGCCCCATGTTAACGAGGTGACAAACCGTGTTTATATTTCTTCAAGTTTTCAACACAATTTCGTTTTGTAGACTAATATATTTAATGAACATCTCTTAAACCAATATTAAAAAAACTCAAGATGATTTAATCCCACTAAACTACAATAATGTGTTCGTTTCTTGAATATGTGTGTGCGTTTGGTGGTCTAGTAAGGTCTGTGATGTATCGGGTAGTATATTTATGGGACTGTGAATTGAATTTAGGCAGCTTCTGAGCTTATCAAGGCAAATGTGGAGCCTGATCTTGAGCAATATAGACCAATTATTCTGTCTTCTTTGACATTCTCCAAGCTTACTCTCGGCACTGTTGCACCACAGTTTACAGGTTAGTATTAAAATGATTTCAGGATTGCGTTTATTCTTTTGTTTTTTCCTGTTTCCATAGTGTTTTGTTAGCTTTTATCTTTCGAGCTATATATTTTACAATATCACAAACATTTTAATTAATAATGTGGGCGTTACTAATTGTCTATGAATTTTTAGGAGTGTCTGTATAAATATGAGTATATGACATTATTTTCCTTGTATAGGTGAAGGATATTGGATTCACAGGTTTTTTAGGTTGATGCAGGTGGTGGTGTTGCTCTTCTGTATGCATCTAAAGAATTGTACAAATTGCAAACAACTAACTTTGATCAAAAAATAGGGGTTCAGATTAATCAGGTCAACTTATGTTCTTTATACAACACACGTATTCTACTTCAGAATTCAAATATAATGCAAACCTGATTCCGTGAAGTCTAAAATGTCGTTTAAATTATTCTATAGGCTAGCAATGTCAAGACATGACCCATCCTTTTGAACTTGTATGATTAAATTCTCGTTTGATTTGTTTTACAGTTTGGTACTGAAGAGCATAGGTATGCAGGTCTCTTGTTAATCTTCATTTTATGCTACACTTGAAAGTTTGAAATTTGAACTAATTTTTGGATACTGAAATCTTGCAGACTCTGCTAAGTGAACTATCCAATAAAGTAGGCTTTCCTGTGACAAACACGAGTTTTGATGCTCTGCTAGAGTCTTTTCTTTCAACTGCTAAACCGTTTTCTCAATCTGCTCGATATCGGATTTAGCATCTTAGACATCCCCCTTCTACCAGTAACTGTTAAATATTTGTATTAGGATATCAGATATTAGCATCGTAGACATTTTGTTATCTTGAACTTGTAATTCGAATGTTTGATTGATATTTTGCGACGTTTAATTTGAATTAATCTATTATGCACATTTTGTAAATTATTTTATTATGGTTTGACCTGTAATATTGTGGTAAATATGCGGGTAATATTTGTTGACACTTTTAGCCACTTTATGCTTAATTGTATGTGACTAAATAAAAAAACATGCTTTGTGTGACTAAATATTACAAAAGGCCACACAAACATAAAATTCATATGGCCATTGGTTGAACATTAGTCACACAAAATACACATTTCTTCACTTTAAACAGCATATGGTCACACTTATTAACACTTTTGGCCACTTTATGCTTAATTGTATGTGACTAAATACCCAAAATAAACATGCTTTGTGTGACTAAATATTACAAAAGTGAAGAAACATGTAATCTAATGATCTACCAAGAACAAGAGAGAGAGAGAGAGAGAGATGTGGGTTGTGATGTTTAGTGAGA
>BQNB010033275.1:14824-52466 GCA_026074375.1 Tanacetum coccineum
GAATTTAGGGTTAGGGTTTTTAGGGTATTACTATTTTATGTATGTTGAAGATAAAAGGGTGTGGGTTTGCTGCGATTACCAGGAAGACAAGGATGAATGAGAAGTGAGTTTTACAAAGGTGTGGCTTATGATTTCTATGAACACAAGAGAAGGGGTGCTATCCTATTTATACACGCAGGTAAGGAAGGTTTAATGGTCAAATATGCTAGTCACATTCTTGTGTTGATGCAATTGTGGAAAGTATCTTACACAGGGATGAAAAGCTGAATACTATTTGTAGAAGTAAGGGTTTTGGAGACGTTGGGAAATGTTTTAATCGTTGGAGTATGGAGTAGTGGGGAGGGAAGTTTTATCTGGTGTGTTAAGGAGGAAAAATAGGATTTTGAAATCTTTGTGTATATCTTCTAAGTTTAATCGTGTATACATGTGATAAGTGGGATATCAGTTGACTATTTAGATATTGTAAGGAGTATGAGTCTTATTTTTGGGAGTGTACCATGTTTCCTAGTTTATGGTACTTAAAGTTTTGGTATATCTTTCTTTTGATGTATTTTCTTTTGCTAGGAATTAAATGAATGAGGATGTAAAGTTCCCTATTGACGTGTGAATAATCAGGTAATGTATATAGAAGAATCTTGGTCCAAACAAGAGTCGTGTGAGGCCTCAATAAGTTTAGATGACGTTTTAAGCTAAACTTTAAATTTTTAGTCTATACGATTTAATCTACGCGGTTTAAATGAAAAGCTACGTGAAATAAGCTTTAAAAAATAAATTATGATAGTAATTGAAGTAGAGGAAATATAATAGGATTTCCTGAAAAGTGGAAATGTTGACGCCGTCACAATGATTTTCCTATATATACAAACCCGAATTTAGGGTTTTGATTGTGTAACTTTAGAATAAAAAGAGGGTACGAACCCTAGTTCGTTTAGCAGCTGTTAGGGACGAATTTAGGGCCTTAAAACCCTATTGTACTTCCTCCAACTCATGTTTTAATCAAGTAAGGTTTATTTAATCATTCAATATGTCTATGTGTTGTTTGATTCATCTATGTTCTTGCTTTATTAACATGCTAGGCTAAGCCTCCTATTATGTTTATTTATGATTATATGAAACCTAGAATGTAGATCTTAGTGGTGTTGCTTCTTGTGATGGATGTGCATGTTAGGCCTTAGAAAACCAGCTTTTGTCTATATCGCTGTTGATATGTCTAGATAAACATGATTGTGTAGAAAGGATACCATCGGGTAGCAGTCTTCATACTACCTTGCCCCCTAATATGGTTGATCCACTTTGAATATATTTCACATGCACTTAGTATACTCTTAGGGGCCTTGTAATAGTATTCATACTACCTTACAGGTGCGTTGCTCTAACGGAATACTAAGTAGACGGCGGGTTCGTGTAATTCGTTCATGACTTAAGAAATAATTACACAGATCATCACAAGCGTGACAAGGCAACAACACTAGGAGAAGCAATCTAGGGAGTAATACATGATTAAATAAACACAGTATTTTATCTTATTGTTATCACCACTAGTTTAGATTATATTTAGTTTATTAGCTAAAACCAAAACCAAACCTCTCCAATTATATGATTTACTTGCTTTCCATTAAATACAAAAATACAAAAATATAAAAATAATCTTCCCTCAACCCTTAGAATTCTGTTAGAGCGTGATTAAGCCTTCCTAACCTTTTCCTCAAGTAAACGATAACAACCCCCTGAGTCTTGCCTATACTACTACTACAACGATTAGGTGCTCTGCCTAGGGAGTTGTAAAACTTCTTATTGAAGTCTAACGACGACCGCATCACATCTCATGTACAAGGATATCATATCGACTCATCTGTTTAACACCTCATGTATAATGATACCATCTTGACTCATTCGTTTACATCTCATGTATAACAATACCATTTCGACTCATCCGTTTAACATCTCATGTATACCAATACCATTTTGACTCATCTGTTTAACATCTCATGTATAATGATACCATCTCGACTCATCCGTTTAGAAATAAAGTCATGACCCAACTGATTTTATCAAACCGGTTGACCGAGTCAACAGAAACTGTCGGTTAAATCCGGGTCAAATTATTTTAACATAATTTATACATATTAATTTTAACTACTAATCAAGGAGTGAGCATAACGGACTGCAGATCGGATTGAATCAAGAAATCTGTCCGAACCGAACTGAACTGACCAGACCGAACCTATTTTGGTCCGGTCCACACTTTACCTCATGTTTGGTTCTCGGTTTGGTTCGGTCTGATCAAAGTCGGGGACGATGAATTTATCCATTTGGACACTTTTTGTGCTTTTTGTTCCGTGATCCTAAAAGTTATCAATGAATAATGAAAGCAATACATTATGTCACACATGAATAAGTTGTAAGTTGTAAATTAGAAAAATCATAAAAATGGAAAAAGTTTTAAAAAATGGAAACATGGAGTGTTTTATAACTTGTGATTTCTTAACTCTCCCCACAAAAGTCTTTGCTACTTTTCAAAGATTTAGTTTGGGGAAGTTTTGAGGTTTTTGGTTTTAGAGCATATAATATTGCGTGGGGACACGACAATCACTTAGTTTGGTATGTGAGAAATCACATGTCCTTTGTATACCAAAAATGGCCCTAAAATGAACAAATTGTGCAAATTATGCTTGTATATTGCTTGTTTTGTCATTTGTGATGTGTAGGTACGGATATTGGAAAAAATCAAAAGAAAACGCTCAAAACCGGACAAACACGAACACGGGAATGGATAGAGTGTACAAGAGCTGGGAGAATCTAACAAAGGTCAACAAAGTCAAGCTTTGGTCAACCACAAAAAGACAAAACCCTTAAAATACCAAAAATGCCCTTATTGTTAAAACATTTTCACCTAAAGCCCTTAAATTCATAACACAGTTAGTCCTTTGTTAATAAAGAACTAACGGTCGTTAACTCTTTAACTATAAACCCTTTTAACCTATCCCGAGCGCAAATAACATCACCGGCCCAATTATTTTATAACTCCCAAGCCCAGATCAACCCCCCTTTACCCCGGGTCAAACACAAAATCATTATAAAGAAAAAAACGCGGGAATTGGTTTTCTACTGTTCACCCGTCTTCCCAATTCACCCAGCACCTTAATTACCCTCATTTAAGTGGAATTAACCCTTCTAGAAGGACGATGACGCAAGCAATGACGATTTTGGGATGCCAGGTTGGCAATCCCAAGGCAAATCATTGGCTAATCATACGTGCACTCAAATCAAGGGACGAGATCATGGGATTCAGAGTTGGTTATGAATGGATGGCTAAGATTAGAAGCTGGGGGAGCGTCTAAGGACCTGGAACCTTCCTCTCAAGCCTATAAATAAGAAGCCTTTTTCACTCACACGAGATATCTAGAGTAGCTTAGTGTAATTTTTAGTGTAATCTTTAGATAAATGTAATTTTTAGCTTATCGTTTTTTAATCAATGTAACTTTCCATTTCAAAGCTTGTAATCAGTTTTAATATCAATAGAAAGTTAAGTTTCATATTGTGCTTTTGTTAAAATCCTGTTTTTACTTTAATTCATAATGGTTTAAATAAGCTCTTAACTGTTCAATAAGTTCAATAAGCTGTCATTTCAACTCATAAACTAAGCTACACTCTCATTTAAGCTCTTAAAGCTTAAAAGAGCTTAATGTTACTCAAATTCACTCCCAAAATTTACCACAGCTTTAATAAGGAAGGGAAGCCAGTAATGGATGGGCTTCCAAGACCACACCAGCTTATCCTAGGATAAGCTGGAGCTTGTTGATTAGCTCATAAGAGCATTAATAAGCCTTGTTTGAGCTAAGGCTTCTGTAAGTTTTCAATTTTCATTTTATAGCTTAAAGGGGGCGGGAAAAACAGTTTTACTATTTACCCGTCTTCCCCAATTCACTATCCTTGTAATTAACTCAATTTAAATGAAATTAACCATATCAACGTGACAAGTTAAAGATGCTTAGTACTAAGTGACATCTCAGCAAGAAAAACGTCATCTCTAAGCTTTGATTGGCCACTTCTGACAAGGAATGACACGTAGGCTCAAAGGAAACACACAAAGATGAAAAAAATTACACTGGAATCAAGGCAAAAGAAGCACAAGACCTCCTATTGATTGGATTGCCAGTGTGGCAATCCGTGTGCTATATTCTCATCCAACGGCCACAAAGCTTGATCCAATGATTAGAGGAATTAAAGGCTGTGATCATTTGGAGCGTATTGAAGACTTGGAAGCTTCCCTTATCTCCTATAAATAGAGCTCACTCCTCACTCACAAAGGGCATCTAGGAGTAGTTTTAAATAGTAGCTTTAGAATAATTTTTAGCTTATGCTTATTGTATTGCTTTTAAATTCTGTTTTTAATCAATGTAATTTCCTTTCTCAATCTTGTATTCAGCTTTATCATTAATAAAAGTTTAAGTTTACTTAATGTGCAATTGTCTTTTCATAAATTTACTTTTATGCAAATGGTTTGAATAAGCTTTTAATATTGTTCTATAAGCTCAAATTGTTCATAAGCTACATAAAAGCTCTCAATACTTAAAAACTCAATAGAATTGGATGGCTGCTCTAAGTTTTCAAGTAGGTAATAGTATTTGATGGTCAAATGTTAGGATTAGACTAGGATTTGGAATTAAGCTTAAGCTAAAAGCTTTTTAGCTTAAGCTGCTTTATTAAGCTCTATTATGAGCACTCGCCTCTATTTAGCTGAGGTGGAGGTACACTTCTCTTTACATTTTTCTATTTACTTTATTATCACTTTAAATCTTAGTTATAATCTGCATAGTACCTTAATTTTGCTTATTGCTTGCTTATTTGCTGTTTAGTATAGCTTATTGTGTGCTTATTTGCTTAATACTGCTTAAAAATGTTGTTAGATGCTTATTTAGTTTAAATTGTTAGTTTAATTCTTAGTTTGTTTGATTTTGATATAAAAAGTTGAAAAAACCCAAAAATAGTAGCATAATCTGTTAGTTATAGTTATAGCTTATTTTGTTGTTGAAATCTGTTCATTAAGTCTGATTTTAGCTGCCTATTATCTGGTATCTTACTTTCTAGCTTTAAAACTCATTTTTATTAACTAAATATGGGATTGAGGAGTTTAAAGGGGTGTTTGGGTCAAGCAGTACTAACTTGAAGTTAGTACTGCTTGAGGCTATTTGGCCTTTTAAATTCAATTTAAATCTTATAATTAGGTTAATAAGGTCAAGATTTAAAGCTATTATTAGGAGTAATCTAGTTTTTAAAAGTGTTGAGTTAGTTTTATGAATCTGTTGCCTTAAGCTCAGATCCTTAGTCTCATTTAGCTTAGATTTATTTTCAGTACTCATTTTGCTTTAGCTTTGGTGTTTTAAAAGTAGTAGAAACTAGATCATTAGCCTGCACTTTTAGTTTTAAGATTTGGACTTCAAGTGTCAATTGCATCAGATTAGGAAAAACTGTTAATAGACCACTTTCAAGTTCAATTATTAGAGGGTAGAAGTAGATAATAGGATTTGATTTCAAGAGCACAAGTAGATTTTAGGATAATTTAGTCATATTAGGGATTATTTTGGTTTTAAAAGCTTGTTAGAATATCTGTTTTTGATCTTTCAAAATACTTTTCAAAAGATGTTTTAAGTAGCTAATAGGTTAAGTATTAAGCTGTTGTAAGCTAAAAGTCCATAAGGATCTTTTAGCTTATTGAAAAATAAGCTTAAAGTTGCCCTTAAGGACTGTTTGGTTAACAGTTTGTACCAAACTGCTTATTTAAGATTTTTAGCTTATAAGCCCTTAGTTTTTGTTTAATTTCTGTTCAAATTAGCTTATTAGGTTGATATTTAGTTATCCATAGCTTAATAGGGCTAGAATTTATCTTATTAGTCTTTTCTTTAAAAATAAAAAACATAGGTAATTCAGCACAAGTAGTTTCTTAATCTGGCTTTCTCTTTGCTTATTTGATTTTCAAAATAGCTTTTGATTGCTGTTATAAGTAGTGTTTTAGCCAAGCTTTAAGTAGGTATAGAGCTTATTTCCATAAGGATCCGTTTATGTGCTTAAAATTAAGCTCAAAGTTAGCATTTAGGCTGTTTGGTATGCAGTTTTAGATTAAGAGCTTATTTGGATTTTCAGCTTATGGCTATTAGTTTTTGCTCAAAGTTAGTTCATTTTAGCTTATTAGGTTAGTTAAATGGGAGACTTAGCTTATTTCACTAGGCCTTGGCTTATTAGATGCTTATGTTTTGAAAAAGCCCAAAAAGAGCCAAGTTGTTCTGTTTGCTTTAATAAGTTGTTTCCGGCTTAATTTTTGATTTAGAAGAAAGAAGTTTTCACAAAAGTTATTAGTTTTCAGCTGTTTTACAACTTTGCTTTTCAAAGTTTTTGCAAAATAAAAAAAAGGGAAGAGGGGAAATTGTGGGTGAGCAAGACTCGAACCCACAACCTCTACCCTCCTCAACCCTTTCATAGCACTCAACACACACACACACAACACTAACACTGCGCCCTTGGGACTTTTGCGTCTCAATGTGCATTGTTTATTGTTTTAACACCTTTTTGAGCTCTTTATAAAATAAACACTTCGAGTGCTTATTTTATTTTTCTTGGCTTAATCTTTTTAGCTTATTCGTAGGACTTATTTTTCATACAATTTTTATAACTTCAGTGATTTTTGAGAATTTTCTTAAAATTTTTAGTCAAAGTTTAATATTTTTCGTGAATTAATTTAGTTAAATTTTTTTAAAAATCATAAAAAATAGAAAAATAATCAAAAAAATAATTTTCTTTTTTATAAAATTTTCTTTTATCATATTCTAGGCTTAGGTTGAAATTTACTTCCGTATGGTTAATACTTTGAAAGTTCACTTTTTAAAGAACGGGATTCGATCCCCGTTCTCGTTTTCTTCGTTTTTATGCTTTAATTACCCTCGTTTTATAATTTCCTTAAGAATTTTCTTTTAATTAGTCAAATAGGATTATAAAAAGTTTAGAAAAGAATTTAGGGTTTAATTTTAGTTCAATCACTTATTTGTCGCGTTTTCTTAATCCCGTTAACATTTTTTTCGTAATTAGTTTTAATTGTGTCTTTATTTGTTCACTATTAGGATTTTAGAAAATAATCATCTTCGAACCAATTCAAGTCCTTGTCCAGATAACAAACGAGGTCTCAATTTCATAAGTCTTTGGGAAAACGACCCGGTAATCACTTACCGGTTTAACGTGTGATATTTTTGTGTATATTTTTACTTTAAATCTTTGTCCTTAAGGATTTTTAGTAAATTTCTCTATACTTTGGATATTATTAAGTATATATAACTTTACATAACACCAAGTTTTTGGCGCCGCTGCCGGGGATTTGTGATTAAGATTCATTCGTTTGCATTTGTCGATCGTGGTTTGAAGAACCTTTCGTCTTCAAAAGTTACGCTTTTGAAAAAAAATCAAAAATATAAATAATATATATAAAAAGTAAAAAAATATTTTTTCTTTTCTTTTTAGTATAAGTAGAAGTTTAATAAATAAATACAAAAAGACAAAAATATTTGCTCTTCCGGATTTTTCAATTTTTATTGTTTCTCTTAATTACTAAAATACACATCAATTTAATTCTCTTACTAGAGAATTTGTGAATATTCCATTAATAAGTTCCCGAATTTAAGATTCAAAAATTTACCGTTTTGTGTCACTTACGAAAAAGGCGCACCTCTTTTGTGAAATAAGCTATTAGGAGGGTTGTTCCACGGAACTACAACCCGAAGGGACAAACGTTTTTTAGGAGATTCGCTCCCACTACGTCTCCCGTTTGCAAATTTTACGTAAGGGAGTTACCCTAAGTTTGTTGATTATTCGGTAAACAAAAATATTTTATTTTCTCATTTCTTTTATCATTTTTATTTGTTTAGTGCATGCGCACTAGAAATTTCAATTTTTCAAATAATTCGAACGTAACCATTCCGAGACGTCAAAATAGAGGACGTGCTCCAAACGTAGTCGAACCTGAGCTTCGTACTATCGTTGAAATTGCACCAATGGCGGAACGTACAATGGAAGAACTACTCCGTGCACCCACGGAAGGGCATGGAGAAGCTATCGTTTTACCAAAAATTAATGTGGATCATTTCGAGATTAAAATGAATTTGTTACAATTGGTTCAAGCTAACCCGTTTCACGGATATGAGAGGGAAAATCCCCACGCTCATATTAATAGTTTCAAAAGGATTACCTCGACTTTACGATTTAGGGATGTACCGAACGATGTTATTAAGCTAATGATGTTTCCATACTCACTCGAGGGGGCCGCCAAAGTTTGGTACGAGAAACAACCACCTAATTCGATCTTGACTTGGGAGGATCTTGTAACCAAATTTGTGAATCAATTTTTCCCTCCTTCGAAAATCACTCACTTAAAGAATGAAATTTCTCGTTTTATATAAAAATTCGAGGAAACTTTTAGTGAAGCATGAAAATGATTTAAGGAAATGCTTAAAGCTTGTCCCCACCACGGATTTACGGAGTTAACTCAAGTTGATACCTTCTATAACGGTTTAAACGAGAACGATCAAGACTCCTTAAATGCCGCGGCGAGTGGAAATCTTTTAAGTAAAACGACTAGAGAGGCTTTGAACATAATTGAGAATAAATCAAAAGTTCGTTATTCACGTAATAAATCGAAGGTTTGTAGGATGAATACAACTTCTAGGGAAAGTGTTAGTAAAACGGATGAAAGAATTGATAAGCTTGTGGACCAACTTTTGACCTTAGTTGAGATTGTTTCTAAGAAAGTTGTCACTCCCGCTCCGGTTAAAGCGGTTGAGGAATTATGTATTACTTGTAGTGGGCCTCATGCTTGGCAATTATCCTAATACCGATAACAATCAATCTAGTATTTGTGAGGCAACGGGTTCTAACAATCAAGTTAACCCTCCAAATCGTGTTAGTAACCAAATGGCACCACCTAATTTTGCTTTGGTGCAAAACAATGGTCAAAATAGGTATAATCAAAATCAAGGTCAAGGGAATAATTTTAATCGGGGAGGTAATTTTCATGGAAATCAAGGTTTTCAAGTTCAAAATAATTATGCTCCAAATTTTCAAAATCAAGGATTTCAAAACCAACCTTTTCAAGTTCCTAATAATCAAGTTCAACAAGAGCTTTCAAATGAGTTTTCAAGTTACAAGAGAACTAATGATCAAATGATAAGAAACATGCAAAATCAAATCAACTCGTTGAAAGGAGACTTTAAGAATGAAATTCAAAACACGATGAAGACTCAAAAAGCCGTCTTGATGAATCAACAAAATGTCTTTTAAACTAACTTGTAAAATATGTTAAGTGGATTCTTTCAAAACTAAGCCTCAACTTCGGGTACTCTTCCGAGTAATACAATTCCAAACCCGAAGGGTGAGATGAAAGCGATCACTACTCGAAGTGGTGTTGCTTACGATGGACCCTCGATTCCTACTAATCCTTCTCCTAAAAAGGTAGTTGAACGAGAAACCAAGGAGACAACGGATGAAGAGCAAACGAATTTCCAAAGAAGTACCGCTCACATCCCACCTCCGGTTAACCCCATTCCGATTTTGGAACCCGATGTTCCGAAGACTTTACCTAAGCCAAATATTACATATCCTTCGCGACGTAATGATCAAAAATCCTGTGAAAAAGCTTCAAATCAAATGAAGATTTTCCAAATCTTTCAAGATTTGCGCTTCAACATTAGTTTTGTGGATGCTTTACTTTTGATGCCAAGATTTACTCCTACGATTAAGAGTTTGCTTATGAATAAGGAAAAATTTCTTGAATTAGCTAAGATACCGTTGAACGAGAATTGCTCGGCGATGCTCCTCAAAAAGCTTCCCGAAAAGCTTGTAGATCCCGACAAATTTCTTATTCCTTGTAATTTCCCGGGAATGGATGTATGTCACGCCTTGGCCGATCTTGGCACAAGCATAAATCTTACGCCCATTTCCTTTTTAAAAAAGTTATCCTTACCCGAACTTACACCAACTCGGATGACTCTTGAGTTAGCGGATCGATTCATAACTCATCCTAAAGGACTCGTCGAAGACGTTTTTGTTAAAGTTAGGAAATTTCATTTTCCTACCGATTTTGTTTTTGTTGATTTCGAAGTCGATCCTCGAGTACCTCTCATTCTTGGGAGATCCTTGTTTAGGACCGTTCGTGCTTTAATTGATGTTTATGGAGAAGAAATAACCTTTCAAGTTGACAACGAAGCCGTCATTTTCAATCTCAATCAGACTACGCGATACTCCTCGACATATGATGATTCGTCGATAAACCGAATTGATGTCATTGATGTGGCTTGTGAGGAATTTTCTCAAGAAGTACTTGGTTATTCGAATAATTCTTTGAGTGGCAATCCCACTTCGTCCTCAGAACCAATTCTTTCTTCTACTACCCCTTTGTTCACTCTTTTTGAAGGAGGAGATTTCATTTTGGAAGAAATGGAGACTTTCTTACAAACTCCGGATGAGTTTACAGATTTAGATGATGATTTCTACGACACAGAGGGAGATATACTTTATCTTGAGCAATTGTTAAATGAAGACCCATCTCTGACTCTCCCTCCAAAGAAGAATAAAGACCTTAAGGAAGTCACCAAGGCAAAATCTTCAATTGAAGAGCCACCGGAATTAGAGTTAAAAGACTTACCATCTTATTTGGAATATGCTTACTTAGAAGAAAACAACAAGTTACGAGTGATTATTGCAAAAGGTTTAAAAGATGTTGAAAAAGAAGCCCTCTTAAAGGTGCTTAAATCACATAAACGGGCCATTGCTTGGAAAATCACCGACATCAAGGGTATCGACCCTCGTTTTTGTACACACAAAATCTTGATGGAGGACGATTACAAACCCACGGTTCAAAGTCAAAGACGGGTTAACCCAAAAATTCACGAGGTAATAAAAAAGGAGGTCCTAAAACTTCTTGATGCCGGCATGATTTACCCGATCTCTAACAGCCCATGGGTTAGTCCAGTGCATTGTGTTCCCAAGAAAGGTGGAATAACCGTTGTTGCTAATGAAGAGAATGAATTAATTCTGACACGTTTAGTTACCGGGTGGAGAGTTTGTATCGACTATAGAAAATTAAACGAAGCGACTCGAAAAGATCATTTTCCATTACCATTTATGGATCAAATGTTAGAAAGATTAGCCGGAAATGAGTTTTATTGTTTTCTAGATGGATTTTCGGGGTATTTTCAAATACCAATAGATCCCCAAGACCAAGAGAAAACTACTTTCACATGCCCGTATGGAACTTTCGCGTACCGTCGCATGCCTTTTGGCTTGTGTAATGCTCCCGGTACTTTCCAACGGTGTATGATGGCCATATTCCATGATATGATCGAAAAGACTATGGAAGTGTTTATGGATGATTTCTCGGTTTTTGGGGATAGTTTTGATTCGTGCCTCTCCAATTTAGAAAAGATGCTAAAAAGGTGTAAAGACACGAATTTAGTTCTAAATTGGGAGAAGTGCCACTTTATGTGTTGAGAAGAAATTGTGTTAGGTCATAAAATTTCAAAGTCAGGAATTGAGGTCGATCGTGCTAAAGTCTATGTTATCGCTAAGCTCCCTCACTCGACTACCGTAAAAGGTGTTAGGAGTTTCCTAGGTCATGCGGGTTTTTACCGACGTTTTATCCAAGAATTTTCCAAAATTACTAGACCGATGACTCACCTTCTTGAGAAAGAAACACCATTTGTGTTTTCTAAGGATTGTATTGATGCTTTCGAGACTCTTAAAAAGAAGCTTACCGAAGCTCCGATCTTAGTTGTCCCTGATTAGAACCTACCTTTCGAACTTATGTGTGATGCTAGCAATTTCGTGATTGGTGCGGTTTTAGGACAACGAAAGACGAATTATTTTTAGCCTATACATTATGCTAGTAAGACGATGACCGAAGCTCAAATTCATTACACTACCACGGAAAAGGAAATGCTTGCCGTTGTGTATGCTTTTGAAAAGTTTTGGCCATATCATGTCTTATCTAAAAGCATAGTGTATACGGATCACTCGACTTTAAAATACCTTATGAATAAACAAGATGTCAAGCCGAGGTTGCTCCGGTGGGTTCTCCTCCTACAAGAATTTGATATCACCATCCGTGATAAAAAGGAAGTGAAATCTTCAATATTAATTAAAAACTTAAAGTGTTAAATAAAGGTAGAGTCAGGCTCGTGATTCGAACAAAAACAAGCGCTTCTTGGGAGGCAACCCAATTTACTTTTCCCGCAATTAGGAGTGTCATGTATGTTTTAATTCTTTATAGTTTGTTTTATTATGTTTGAACTATCTTGTAATCATGCTTTGTTTATCTTTAACTTTGTCTTAATTTCAATCAAAGGTATTTTGCAAACAATAAATGTAGGGGAATTTATTTGGATTTTGAGCCAAATTTAAACATGATAAATGAATTGTTAAATCTCAAGTTTTGTACAGCCATTTATACAAGAATTAACTTATGGAATCAAGCGCATGAAATTTTTCATCAAAAACAAAATTTTCGTTTTCACAGACAGTGGAGACGGAGTCACGATTAATACGCGACACCGTCACCACGACACCTGTGACAGGGCCACCACAACCCTGACGACGTCAAATGCCCAGATGCTTAGAATTTTTAATTATTTTTGAAAATAAAACTTGCACAACATTTAAAATATGTAATATTATTTTATAAACTTGCAAAACCAATAAGCTTAACAATTCTCTCATCCTATCTTTACTGTTTTATCGAGTCAACCCTAAATTCACATTGTATATTGGTAAATCGCACATTTTATGCTTGGTATAGTTGTCGTTGTCTTTGATTACAGGTTATATTTGATGAGAAGAAGCTTGGAAGTTCTTAGGATGTTTCATTAGACGATTCTTGGAGGACGATTTAACCAGTTATCGCATGTTTCTTCTCTATTATTGAGTAAACCAGGGGAGTATTAATTTCTTTTACTTGATTTCTTTTCCCTTAATTCGTTTTTATAGGTACTTCTATAGAACATTGGGGATAGTGTTCAACTTAAGTGTAGGGGGGAAATAAGCCTTATAAACTATTCTTTCATTTATCATTTACTTTGTCCTTAAAAAGATAGGTAATATATCAAAACATAGCATAAAAAGGTGATTTTTACCAAAATTTAAATTTTTTTATGACACATACCAACGAAAACCGAGTATTACTAGCGTCCCATGGATAGGAATTTATATGACTAGCACAAAAACCCTCAAAATTCCACCTCCAAAAATGGGATGTTCGCCCATAGATCTTTAGGAATTCGGGTACCCATCGTTGGTAACCCAAAATGATTTTACCTTTACTCGGTTTGAGTTAAGGTTGATCTGCAAGCGTGCATGTCTATTCCGTCATTACGGCCATGTATGCATTGTCTTGTCGCCTTTTCTGGAATGTCTGGTGTTAGTAAAATTCATATGAGTATACCAGTAGCATCTTAAATTCTAGAACTTATTTTTGTGATGCATACCGAGACCGCATAGTAAGTATTAGGATTTGCTTGATAAGAGGCATTAGGATTAACCCATGTTTTAAACCTATAATTGTTATGATGGTCACACCGATCATATGACTATCCTACACCCTTTCCATGCACTCACCTTTAGTGCAGGATACCCTAGTACAACCCTCCGAGCCTATCTTTTTTCACGGTTCTTGTAATTTTCTGGTTAATCCGGACTATTAATGACGAGCATTGTCACCCTTAAACCAATTGTTACACCCAAAAAGCCTTAGCCTACCTTATATGTACTCGCCTTTAGTACATTATTGTGATAACCCAAGTCAATTATTTAAGTACACGGTTGCTAAGTCCTTATCCTTGTAAATACATTTTTGGAACGATTGGGATTCATGGTAGTATTTATTTCGTGGAAGAATAGGGAAGAAAAGTTTAGTCAATACCCCCATATGTTTGTCAAATGATCTCCATGTTATTTTGATCCACCTAAAATCAAGTCATTAGTTAGATTGTAAATATTGAGCAGTAAAAGCTCAAGTGTAGGGGTACGTATTATAAACGCCATGTGATGTATTATGTTATTAAAAAAATGAGAAAAGAAAAAGAAGAGATTGATGCAGAGTTGTGTAGAGTTTGTAGATCTTTGTCGGGGTCTTGGCTTAGCAACCAAACCAAAGTGTATTCGTGTAAGTAATTAGCTAACCCTTCCACCCCAAATTCACCCAAAGTCACCACCCAAATGTATCCCATATGTTTCTGTTTCCATTATATGTTATCTAACACCTACACCCCACAACCCTTTATAAAGACCTCTTAGATAGTAATGAATAATACTTGCACCTAGCGGTGGAGGTTTGATCCTTTACTAAGACTATGGTAATTTATATGCTATGACAGGTAATGAGTGTAATTTTCTGTTTCCCTCATATGTTATAATTCATTATACACCCGAGTGAAAGAGAGAATCCTAAACACTTATGTGAGGTGCTAGTATATACTTTTCGTGCTTTTAATTACGAGGTCTAGAAGGTTGTGTTATAGAATACGTTTAAAGAGTAGGTAAAATGACCCCTCATATTGTTATTGTCTAGGTAGAAAAGCCCATTTTCTTGAGGATAAGCAAATCCCAAGTGTAGGGATATTTGATGAGGTGTCATTTTATACACTTTTTCGGGGTCGTTTAACCTCCTTAAATCGTGCATTTATGCCCAAAATAGGTACTTAATCATTCCTTTTTAGGTATTTCTCATTTGGAATGCATTTGGAAGAATTACACGTGACTTGGGCTCATTTGGAGAAGAAACGAACAAGACTACGGACCTACACCAACATTGATCAAGAATTTCTCTACAGTGGTTGGAGACGGCGTCACAGAAACAACGTGACGCCGTCACCACGAAGATCAAGACGGCGTCACATGATTCCATGATGGCGTCCGCGCATATGACCCATCCCGTTATCTTGAATATTCTCTTTCATGACGGCGTCACGATAAAAATGCGACGTCGTCACAACATTTTTCCTATATATACAAACCGAATTTAGGGTTTTAAGTGTGTAACTTTAGAATAAAAAGAGGGTACGAACCCTAGTTCGTTTAACAGCTGTAGGAGACGATTTTAGGGCCTAAAAACCCTATTGTACCTCTTCCAATTCATGCTTTAATCAAGTAAGGTTTATTTAATCATTCAATATGTATATGTGTTGTTTGATTTATTGTTCTTGCTTTATCTTTAACATGCTTGGCTAAACCTCCTATTGTGTTTATTTATGATTGTATAAAACCTAGAATGTAGATCTTAGTGGTGTTTCTTCTTGTGATAAATGTGCACGTTAGGTCTTAGAAAACCAGCTTTTGTCTGCATTGATGTTGATATGTCTAGGGAAACGTGATTATGTAGAAAGGATACCATCGGGTAATAGTCTTCATACTACCTTCCCCCTAATATGGTTAATCCACTCTTAATATATTTCACATGCACTTAGTGTAGTCCTAAGGGTCGTGTAATAGTCTTCATACTACCTTGCATGTGTGTTGCTCTAGCGGCATACTAAGTAGACAGCGGGTTCGTGTAATTTGTTCATGATTTAGAAAATAGTTACACAGATCATCACAAGTGTGACAAGGCAACAACACTAGGAGAAGCAATCTAGGGAGTAATACATGAAAGTGTAGTTTTGGAATTTTTTATACTTTGGATATTATTACGTATATATACTTGAGACGGTACCAACCCCAAAACACGTTTTTTGTTCAAAATCATTTTGTAACTTAACTGTAGAACATAGGACTTTAAAAAGTTGTTCCACCATATAAATTTTGTGTTTTAGACATTATTTCTACTCTTACGACTTAGACAAACATAAGTTGACACTTCCAAGTTCTTTTGAGAAAAAATTTCTTCAAGCTAGTATACGAAGTATATTTAATAACAAGACTAGTACGAATCAAACAACAAAACATTTTTCATATTTAATCCCCCTTCATGGGTAATTTGATACATGAATCATACTCTATTTTAAAAACCATTTGTTTTGAAAGCTAGAGCGACCTGGCTCTGATACCAATTGTGGAAACTGTAAAGGAGGAGTGAATATGTTTCCATTAAAAACTTTAAGATCAAGAATTACATCACTCTTCTACCAGCGGTCCCATATATATATGGGGGTCTCCAAGTATATCAGGGGGCGCCTAATTTATGGGACCGCCTCCAGAAGAGGTTTTTGGACTAGATCTTTTGTATCAAATCACCAATCAAGTTCTACGCAATATGAGAAGTGTCGATCATAGGTTTACAATAGCTAAAGCATATTCTAACAATATAACCACACTCACAATATTTAGCACAAAGAGCTACACAACTTTAACTAACAGAATATACACAACCATTCACACAATCATGAGTACAATGCAAGTATAAAAGTAAAGCGATAAATGTAAATAAATAAGTAAAGCGAAGGGTAAAAGAAAATGCAAACCGACACGATAATTTATAGTGGTTCGGTCACGAAGATTCTCTTTACCCTACTCCACTCGTCGAGTATCCAACTCGAGAGTTACTTCACTAATCAACAAGCTCCCTTTCGGAGGAGAAAACCTTATACCAAAGCTTACATTATTTTCCGACACTAAGCTATATGTCGAGTTCTTCTTCGGGTACAACCAAACCCGTTATGTTTTATGACCCAACATAACAAACCTTGTGTTTTATGGCCTAAACACATAAACCGTGTCGCTTACATTATTCTCCGACACTAAGCTAAATGTCGAGTCCTAATCTTAGCTAGAACCAATCTACCACTTCACCAATGTATTTTAAGGCTTAAAATATAAACCAACCCACAATAAACTCATCCAAATATATACATCATTTAGATCTACACACTACTAAAGATTGAAAGACATGGACTCGATCTATATGTAACAAATGTTACAAATGGACTAACTAGACTACATAACTTTGGATCTTGAAGATGACCGAAGTTCTTCTCTTGCACTTGAGGGAAGAAGGAAAGAGTAGAAGATTGGATCACATTTAAACAAGATTAAACAAGTTAAATGATCAAAGATTTAGAGATATTTAGTGAGATCTAGAGAGGGAAAGAACTGAGAGAAATTCATGCAAAAGGATTGTGAAAATAGTTTGAGGTGACCCACTAATTATAAGAGTTGAAAAACAGCCTGTCAGGAAACGGCGGTCACAGATTTATTAGGGGGCTGCCGGATATTTAAGGGGGCCGCTGGCCTATTTAAGGGACCGCCCCGACAGACGCTCATGTTTTTGTCTTTTTGTGGTGACAAACTTGTCTGGTGAAAGTGACACTTGTTTTGGGGGAAAAATGGCTAGATTTGAATTTTGAAATAATTACTACTTAAAACATTTCTTTATAATTCAAAAATGATTTGTCTAATTAATTTTTGAGAAATTGTTTTGTTACATTTATAAAAATGTAATGCTTAAGACAAAAACTTATTTCTTTGATCATCCTACAAGTTTAATGTTGTTTGTACATACCTTATGTGATTTATGTCGGGTGCAAACAAATGTCGGTGTTGCTGTAGACTTGAGACGTCGAGAGATGTATTAATTTAGACTTGAGACGTCATGAGAGTAGATGCATGTATGCATTAATGATTTGTGATTACGAGTAACTTGGCGCACTTTACGTTACGCATTACAAGTCACATGTTTTTCATCACCAAAACATAAAGAGACCGTATAGATTAAATATCATACTATTTGCTTTGATGTGTGCTAAAACACACATCATTTGTACCTCGGAAAACACTATAAAATGGACTAAAAATACTAAAATATGGATAATTATCTTGCAAATATGTTTGTTTGGTATTTTTATGTCTTGCAGGTAAAAGGATTGAAAACGAAGAAAAAATGGGTGTTTTCGGGTTCGTTTCGATCAAGAGTGACTATTATTCGAGATCAAGACGAAGTCGTTAATATTTTCCGAGCATGCCATTGAAAAGAGCACGAATAATCGAGTCCAACGGTGCTTTCATCTTTTATTGGGCCGGCCCGACACCATTTAAATGGGTCAGACCGACCCATATTTATTATATGCTCAATTACCCAATATGCTATTAATTGAACAAGTCCAACACCTCAGCCCAAGATTAAGTGTTATCCGGCCCAGCAGCAAAATGTTAAAAAACATGAAGCCCAACACTTGTTCTGGCCCAATTGAAAAAAGAAAAAGCCCCTTGTGATTTCTGCTTAAGATGAACGCATGAGAAAAGATATAAAAAGGAGGGGAGGGCAGCATCTGACGTTTTTTATCTGATCTTTCCATACATTTTTTTCTGTCTTTCTTTTTATTTTTTATTTTTTTCATTCTTTTATAAGTGTAGATGTAGCAGCAGATCATCGCAATATATATTCATCATTTTATTTGTTTTCAATTCATCTCAATTAATAACTAGTAATATGATTAATTAGCTTTTTGTATTAATTAATGTTTTTAACTTTTGTTCGTATGATTATCATTTCAATGTTACCAAACGAATCTAGCATTTATTTCTTTCAAAGCATTCATTAATTAGTTTTAATAGTTGTTAACCAAATTTTAGAGCTAGTTTTAAATCATTTTTTTATACGTATACGAACATTGGTACAAGTAGTGGATATTATTCGGGTTAACTGTGGAGTTTGAGGAAATGAGTTTTGGAGCTTATGGTACGGGTTTCATTGCATCACCTTCATTTTGTTATCCTCATTCGGTTATCTCTAATCTTTACTCCATATCTCTTTATTTTTAGCATGATAGTTGTTATTGCCATGTTTATTTTAGTCATTATTATTTTAGTCATTGCATCACGTAGCGTAGTTATGCTTATTATTGTTAGATTACTTTCCATGTTTAGCGAGTAGTTGGTTTTATTTTCTATCCTTTTTCAATTAATTAGTTTTGCTTTGCTTATTTTATCATTATGCGTAGTGAGTAGTTTAACTTGTGTTTGCTAAGTGATTAGTGATTTGGAATTTAAGTGCGGTTTTAAAAAGGTTTAAAAAATTAATAGTCAATTTACATACCGTCATTTACTTTTAATGCAATTTATATACTTGTCATTTATTTTAAAAAGCATCTTACTTTACTTGTCATTTAATTTCTTGAAACTTGTTTTTTAAGGATTTTAATTCGTTAAACCTAAGTCCGCACTTAAGGAACATTTCACGTCACTTAGCAAGCATATTTGTCATGTATATCTTTTAGATCAATTTTAGTATAACCTTGTAGTTTTAAATCTTAGAATTAATATTAGTTTAATTTTTAGTTTAAAAATAGTTTAAAACCAAAACCAAAATTTTTTATGACAATCAAGCTCGATTTACAACTTGAACGTAGATTTCTATTTACCTCTCGCCGAAGAAAACGATACCCGTGTTGATTACTTTTTATTCTTTCCTAAGAATAATTTGTATGATGCTTTGCTTACGTATACGTATATGTATTTTCTATAAATATATATATATAATATATATTTGAGGGTTGTATTTGACTCAACATCATGCATTAACATAATTGTCGCACAAATCATCGTATATGATGAATATGTCTTGACTTACCGTTTTACATTATGATATGAGCTCTGTCAAAATTCAATTGACTATCACACTTTATAAACATGGTCGTTACCGGTTTACGCCATCTTGGTATGTCCTTTACGAATTAACGTAAATATCCTGCATATTTTATAAATTTATCTTAAATGATAAATTTACATTTCATCATAGATTTAGCTATAAGCGTCTGTTTGAAATACTTTCAAGATTTCTAAGACATAGCTTCCCACTTAGCGTAAATACATCCGCTCTAGTGGATCTAGATTCTTATAAGAATCCGTATTTGCATTACTCTATCATTTGATAGCAGCCGGATATCTTTCATAATACAATATTGTAAGTATCATAGTACTCATTTAATACTTATTCAAATGGTCCCCACTTGAATTATTGGTATATCTACTTAAAATCACTATCAGTTTTAAATCAGGTCATACATACGTCATTAGACACATAAGGTGCCCAATATTCTTTGAATATTCAAATTAGGAAACACCTTTACCTCTATTTTAAATAGAAAATGATGTCATTAGATTCTAGCTAGGCCTGAATCTCCCACATTGAACCTCTTAAGAATATTGTCCTTATAATGTTTATGACTTCAAAACAATCCATATTGGTTCACATCCAAGAACCATATCTAACAACTAATGAAGTTCATGTCAAATCTTGACTCCAACATATCATTAGTAGATTTGTTTATCTTCTTATCACGTCAAGTGATAATTATACCATTTATGTATAAACACAAGAATACATATATACTATCGATCATAAATAAATCCATTAATTTCAAATTCACATTCTTACATGATATGGTAAAAATTGATGTCCTTGTTTGGGAGCTTTCCTTAAGCTATATAATGACTTAACAAGCCTACAAACTTTGCTCTCTAGTCCAGGAGCCATGAAACCCTCAGGTTAGTTCATGTATAGTACTTTTTCTAAATCCTCGTTTAGAAATGTCATTCTCACATTCATTTTATAAACTTCCCAATTTCTTAATGCGGCAATAGTAAGTATCATTTAATTGGGGTTATTCGCGTAGAATAAGTATCAAAGTAATATAGACCTTGTTGTTGTCTAAATCCTTTGATTGCCAATCTTGCTTTGTACTTGTCCATGGTGCCATTGGCTTTCATCTTCTTCTTGAAGATCCATTTATAGCCTAGTGGTTTACAACCCGAAAGTAAATCCACGAGCTCCCAAGTATGATCTTGTAAAATAGAATCTATTTCACTTTTAGTGGCTTCTTTCCATTGAGCCATTCCAAGGAAGTTACCGCTTCTCGATAAGAAGTAGGTTTATTTTCTACCATAAAGAAACAAAATCAGGTCCAAATAATTTATCAGTTCTTGCCCTTTTACTTCTTCTAGGTTCAACCTCTTCTTCCTTAGGTTGATCTTCTCTCTCATCTTGGAGATCATCATCATCTCGTTGTCTCTGATCTTGGACAACTTCGTCATCTATTCTAGATGATTTTCCAATTTCCTTCGTTAACAAGGAAATATATTTTCAAAGAAGGAAGCACTTCTTTATTCCATTATCGTATCCTTGTGTATATCAACATACACAAAGAACCCATAAGCACTACTGTTATGAGCATATACTAAGAATATGCAATTCACAGTTTCAAGTCCAATCTTTTGAACCTTGGGGTTCAATATGGATATCTTAGCTAGATATCCTCCACATTTGTAAATACTTTTAAGATAGTTTTCTTCTCATCCATAGTTCATAAGAACTATCTTATTTTCTTTACAAAGGATCTTATCTAAAAGATAAGTAGCTGATATAATCATTTTCCTCCACATGCCATGGCTTAAACCAGGACTTAAGAACATGGCATCAACCATATCTTCTAAGGCACGGTTCTTTTCTATCATCAATTCTCTTGTTGGAGTATCAAGAGTAATAAATTTGTGTCTTATTCTAAGTTTAGCACATAAATTTAGAAATTGAAACACATATTCACCTCCGATATGACTTCGAACCACCTTGTTTTCGATAATAAGTTGATTCTCAACTTATTTATATAAAACAATCTTGTCTATATCCTTACTCTCAAGTAAGTGTAAATAGCAATATTTTGTACCACCATCAGCAAATATGATGAAGTACACGCTATTCGCTACCTCGGTAGGTATCAATTCCAAATCACATAAAAGCACGTAAATCATATCAAGGGGTTCGGTTATTTCCGTTCTACCGAGAGAAAAGACAATCTTGTCAATTTGGCTTCAACAAAAGTTTTAATTTTGTAATCTGTGTCAATACAAAATGGGTCTCCAATTGAGTTAAAATTTAAAATATATCCGAGTCAGCCATGCCATACATTTAAACAATCAAATAAGCTGAATTCATACTCATTTGACTGAAATGACCATTAGAAAATACATTCAGCTTAAACATTTAGAAGGCGTAGCCCGTACGGACTCAAATTATGTTATTCGTTAACTCAATTTTTATTTGATTCAAACACAAGATGAAAGCTAAAATTCATTAAGCAACCATCCGGACACAAGATTCCTACGGAATCTCCGGCACGTACAACGCGTTGGTTAACTTAGACTCTTTTCCAGATGTGAGTCACATCTCCTTTTCCTTTGATATTAGTAGTTGGAGAGTTGCCCAAAAATCATGCTCTCCATTCTCAACTACATTAAAAGAGTTAATCAAACTCTTATCACCATATACATGATACTGAAGTGCTAATCCACCATTATCTAAGGTCGGATTCCCTCATGGCCTTAGTTTTTATGTCATTCAGACCATATAACGCAACAAAAAGCAAACAGAAAGTAATGGCACATAAGGTTTCTATGAATGCTTCAAACATCTACCGAACGACGTAACTCGAGTATTGGTTCCTCTCGCCTTTTAACCAGTTCGGGATCATCCTTTAGATCACTCCTCGTGACCTTTCAAACTATTTTGTAAATGCAAGAGCCCATGAATATTCGAACTAATTATTGGACTATTACAACATGCTTAAAATCACAAGTGTATTTTCTTAATAAAACGATTTTAATTCGTCAATTTATTTTAAAACCTAATGTTTTGTAAAACGTTATACAAAACCGATTTTAAAAAAGTCTTTCGATTAAACAATAAACAATATTACCTATTACACTAATGATTTTAACACAAAAACACATATGTAATAATGATGTGTCAATTCCCATTAAAAAGATCATAATAGATCTATTTTACAACATGATCTATTTCATATAACTGAAACTCACAATATTTCACAAGATCCATTCATCTAAAGAACCTCACACATGGTTTCATTACAGATCCATTCTTCTAAAGAAACTCAACAAGGTTTTTATAGATATACTTTTAAACTTCAAAAATTCAAGAATTATATCTAGTTAATAATAAACTCGACCCGGTTTAAAAATAAACTTGACAAGTCAAACAAACACTTCCACTAATTTAGTAAAAATTATGTATATAATCTTATATTTAATAATAACTTGTATAATTATCAATATTTTGTTTCAAATAAACTCTTCTTGATTTTATTGAACATATTACAGTTATCTAATAAAATAACAACTTGCATTTTATGACATATGTTTCAAAGAAACTCCACTTGGTTTCAATGAATCCATTCCAATAATCTAATAAAATATCACTCCTTATTTTAAATGAGGATTTGATTCCAAAGAAACTACACCACTTGGTTCAATGAATTATAAAATTCCCCGTCATGATTTACAATCAAAAACCATGTTTAGTAACTCGTGCGCACCTCCTTACATTTACAGGAGTAGTCACAATCGCGTTTGTCATCCTGAAAGATCAACACAAACAGTTAAATAAACTGTTATAAACCGGTATTCAAGAAATTCAATCCTGATTTCTATAACCTTGTACCGGATTTGCTTCAAAGAAACTCAATCTTGGTTTCAATGAATCAACTAGACCAGTTTAATAGAAACTCAATATTAGTTTAAAAATAAACTGTTCTGAACAACTGCTTTTAAAAATCGTTATAGATCTGTAATTCGTAAATTAAAATTTTGTTTAATTAAAAATGATTTCCAATGAAACTCAACCTGGTTTCGATAGAAAACAGTTTATAAATATAAAATATGTTAATAATAATTAATTCGTTTTAACAAAAGTGTTTTTAATTCTGTTACACAGAATCTGTTTTAAGATTGTAGGAAAACATGTACACTTTTATTAAAATAAAATCATATTACAATTAATAAATAATTAACAGAAAATAAATAACAGAAAATAAAACAGACAGAATAGTAGAAAGAATAACAAAAAAAACAGACACTAAGAAACGATAAATAAAAAAAAGCAGTAAAAGGTCATGGAACGAGACACGTGTTGGACACGCTTCCCTTAAAACAGATTCGCCGTCTGTCTCTCAGGGTACAACGTTCAAAGCTGTTGTATAGCCGGACCTGACAAACTTACCTGAAATATCACAGAAGAAGTCGTATGATTCTGATCGAAAGGATTGCTGGAACTTGGTTGCTATGGAGCTTTATTTTTTTTACTGTGTCAATTGAATGAGGTTATGGCTATATTTATACTGAAAAATTATCTTGTCCTCAATATATCTTCCATAATTATACAAATCGGTTATAAAAAAGCTAATTTGTATAGCTTTTTCCACACGAAAATATATATGCCATAATTATACAAATCAATTAAAAAGAAACCCGATTTGTATCTCTTTTATAACACAAAAATATTCTGTACAAACTTATTCAATAAGTTTAAATCTATTCCTAAAATAGATTTACAGAAAACTAGAAAGAACCCGAATCACACCTTCCCACTTCACATTTTGAGCGATGTAGGATACTTTCATTTTCCCAGATTTTGTGTTTCACGTATCCCACTTTGAGACACGATATCTCTCATTCATATTAACTCTATTTTTGACATACTTTAGCTCGTTGCGAAGCTCTCTTCAAGGAGAACGCAAAACGACAAGCTAATATAAATATAAATAATGTCTAAAGTTTGCAAAAATTTATTTTGCCAAACTATTTTTCCAACGGGCTTATCGGGTTCGGGTTCGGATCGGGTTAACCCGACCACAGAAGGCTATGAACCCTCTTCTCAAATCAGATGGTCAACGAATTGGATGTGATGAATCTGTGGAACTTCTCAAATCACTGCGATCACCTTGATCCGTATATGAAAGGAATCTGTGGAACTGCGTAATGAATATGGCCTCATACTAAAAAGATGGTGAAGGAATCTGAGCAACTACTCAGCTGCATAGGGGAATCTTTGCACCCGTTATCACTAGACTAATAAGTCTCTTAGAACCCCTTTTTAGATAATTAGGTAAGAGGCAATAAGAAAGGTAACCAATTTCTTAATCACCTTCCAATTGACCTTTCGTTAACTATGCAAGCAGAAATCAATAAGTCATAACACTATTAAATCTCAAAAGATATATGTACTAGACAAAGTAGAATGCAAGATTCAACTGAGCAATCAATAAGGTTAGGGTGTTCATTTAATGCTCCCCATAAACATATCAGTTCCGCAATAGCTATAAACCTTAACAAGAACCAGACATACATACTAACAGTATATCAATTGGGACAACATAAGATGATGACTTATTTCTCAAAGAAACGAAGCTCAATCATAAATTCTTTCTGCCTTGGTGAGTACCATGCTACAGCTTTTGCGGAACCAAGAACTTGTAATGCATATTCTACGGCAAATACAGGATCCTTCACTTTCAGAAAACTATCATCTTTTTTAAAACATATTTCTACACCCGAATCCACTCTGAAGCTGAAAGGTCCAACAAGCTGCACCAAGAAAAAAGCATAATCCAATTGAGATCATGCCATTACCACCTAGAACTAAGAGGTCCTAACTAAGCAAAGGATCAGCATTTTAAATTACGAAGACCCCTACATATGCATGACAGCAAGAAAAAAATTGCAAGCAATACATACTTGGAGGACAGGTGCATGGACCAATCAGGTTACACAGCAAAATGTTAAGGTATATACCTGCTGCTGAAATGAAAGGGTGGTATTCGGACAAACTGCCTGAACTGCTTCCAGATTAGGTGCTCGAGAATTGTATAGATCCTTTGCCACACGAGTGGCACCTGAAAGAAAAGTTGAACCAGAGGGGAAATCAAGGAGGGCCTGAACACGAGTTAGATCAAGGAACATCTTCTGAAAAGTCCCCAGCTGTGCAGACAGCGACACTGATGCAAATGAATCAGCTAAAATAGCACAGTTACCCCTCCTTGCACCAAGACCAAAGCCTTTACCACAAGAACCATTTAGCAGACCATCTACCGGTGGCACTCTAACCGAATTATCTCCAAAACATGCAGTCATGACACCTCCTGCATGAGAATTTGTTGAAAGATGGTGTTAACAACATGAAATATGTCGTAACAAAAATTGCAAGCCTTTTCGTCCAACAAACTCTTATATATAGGTCGAACGACTAAAACTTTGGCCTTTTAGTTTCTGCTGCAAATGTCTCAGTATGATACATATGTTGGTACAAATTAATTTTTGTTAATGTCCCACAAGAGCTGCTGTCATATACATATATACTCGTATAGTATTGTGAAACAGCAGGCTGAAATGTATTTATTGCTCATATTTTTTTATTAGTTGATGTCATTTGGGTCAATTGATGTAGGTTTTTATGTCTATATGGGATATGTTTACAGGGACAAGGCTCTTGTTCAAGGTGGAAATGTAAAGTTCTGTTGCCCGCATGGTTTAGACTCTGGATACAAATTTTTCTATCTTACTGAGACTATAACAGCTCAGACGAGTACAAGTGCTAAGATGGGGTTATATATCATATATTGCTTACCAATGATTCCTGCTGCTGAAATATGAGGGTTGGAGAGAAATATGTCGTATGGTTGCACCATTTTGACCTTTGGCGCTCCACTTCTCCATATATCGATATTATTTCTCAACGAAAATGCAGTTGTGGCAGACAAACCAGGCTGTAAAGAGGCAACCATTGCTGCATTGTCGTCATGAGGACTTCCAAATCTTTTTGGTGGACCAGAATTGTGGTTGACGCAGACGTGGTAACTTAGGCCACTATCGGAAGAAGAAGCAACAGAGGCTAGATCGATTGCCATGTTCAAAGGGACATCCCAGAAACTCCCGTCTTTGTCAACAAAAAGTCCAGGAGAAGCTGCTTCTAGAGTTAGATTATGATTCGGGAACTGCAACAATAAACAATCATACTTGAATTACGTGAAAGCCCCCCATGAACCAATAACACAAAGGAAAACATGTAAAGACCTTGTGATGGAAAACGGCTTTCTTTCGAGGTGTGTTGTTATCATCACCATAAGATTCTAAGCTGAGAAGAAGAGAATCATCGGGTGTTAAAAAGAATTCAGAGGCTAAATCAAAGGCATACAAAGACTTGTCGCTGAGCTGTCTGGCAACGTTTTTGAACCACGGACTAGATTCATCTTGTTTAAATCCATTTTTCTTGATATTTGATACCAACTTTTCTACATTCAACTGACCAAGCACCGTTCCATACCTGAATGAATGAATGAATATTATTTCAAATGTAATTAGTCAACACTTATGGTGTGCATTAGTCATTGTCATACAGTCCACACAAAATTTTTGAGAGTGTTTGGGATTGCTTTTTCTCTCTGATGTTTCTGCTTATAAGCGTTTAAAAATAAGCATTTCGGAAAATATTGTTTGGATTTAATAATTGAGAACTGGAGAGATAAATGTTAGACGGCTGCATTTCCCGTTTAAAGGTTTTTAGTTTAGATATGAGGGTAAAAAGTCATTTTTATACCAAAATAAGCAGATAAGCACGTCTCTATACCTGCTTATGGAAGAATGCTTATTTTACTCCACGATAAGCAGAAGCAATTTAGATAACCCAAACACTCTAAACTGCTAGAAAAAAAAACACAATCCCAAATCCCAAACACTATCTAGTTATTAACATAATAAATAAAAATCACACATCACACAGATAGAAATTAGGTAGTCCTAGCTAACCAGTGAGGATCAAGGGGAGCAAAAGGTAACGAGAAGAGGCGTTGTAGAGAGAAGCCGCCATTAGGATGTATCGTTGAGTATGAAGGGATAAATGGCAAAAACATGAATCTCTGGAAGAAATCCACCTGTTTGGGTCTTGAAAGACGAACCCCTCTTGACAACCCCAGGACCGATGGTACTCCATCACCAGGAATGGGTCTGGCCACACCGTTGAGGGTGGCAGGAGTGGACAAGTCCAAGTCCCATAACCCATCATCGTCACGTACCCATCTCAACTTTCTCATTCCTATTACTACTCAACACAACACAAACATACAGATACATATAATATATTTAAAACTGGTTATTGTACATACAATGTGCATATATACATGCATTATTGAGTGACTAACTACTCACTAGTTGCTACTAAGCTAAGGAAATATAATATGGAGTATTAGATAGGAAAAAGACATTTTCCTGATTCATTATCCACTCTAGCATTAAGTTGTAGTCATACCCGTAACTTAGATACAATTTAGTCCGTCTAACAACAATGTACTTTCTCTTACATTATGATACCAAAATAGTAACAGAAAAAACTATACCCAACATACTTTCATATTTAGTGTAGATATCAGACTTTCATAATAATTGTAGTAAAAGACGTCGGGGGCTAGTCGGGCGGTCGACTACCTTGTAGCTTGTAATTGGCCTAGGCGGCTAGTAACCGCGGATTAATCGGATTGGAACTTTTTATATATAAAAATCAAAATTATTCGTATGACATGTTGATAGGACCACAAAAAATATGTTTAGAAACATTTACCATATTTTTCAAACACTTCAAAGCGAGTTTTGGCCGAGTTTGTCTGAGTTAACCCCAAGTTTTGACTTAGTTTGGACCAAGTATTGACCTTGTAGTGAGTAACCGGTGATTAATCAGGCATTCACCTTGTAGCGAGTAACCGCCAATTACAACAATGATAATCGCTGGACGTATGTATAAGATAATATCGTCACTATTTTGGGGTTTAGGTATCATAATGACACATTCGATACCTTTGCATAACATAAACTAAACCCATTTGAAAACTAATCGACTTAAACAACACAATAGAAACTATAAAGCAATCTAAGCTACTAAAAAACCATTGCACCAATCATTTCCAATTTATCCGAAGGCCGAAGCCAACAACCAGTAAACTCGAAAGGCCCGTAGGCCATTGCAAACACTTTTTTTTTTCATTTGGGTGTTGGTTTTAAAAGGGGGGCATCAATTATATAACAGTAGCAATTTACACAATTAACCGAGTACATTTTACAAGAGCTTATCGGCCTTTTCTGAATTTGGATAAACTAAACCAAACAGACGCAGTTACAAATGTATGAATTAATAATAATATGAAGGTTTACCTGAAGAAATAAGGTAAGTTAAGAGTTAGATGTTGAGGAGGGAGAGGAGTAGCGGTTAGGTAGAAAGTAGAAACCCTTTCAACCCCCTCCTCCTTCCTTCAGAGGATAGAAGCAAAACCAATTTTCCAATAAATACTTTTCATTTTCGGAAATTATTTATTTGCATATTCAAAATATTTATGTTTCGTCATTTATACTGCTACATTACTTAGTGAAGTGTGTAAATTAAGACATAAATATTAAAGGTATAATATCATAACATATTATTTTGAATGTGCAAATCATCTTCCTTTATTGATAATTTTTTTTCTTCAAAAGACTCGAATGATAAAATCTAATCGAGATTGGAATATTCTGTTTAAATGTTTTAAAAAATTATTTGTTAAACTATTTAAAGTTCACTGAACTAATTTATGAAGAAATAATAGTTTTGAAAGTTATAATAATAAGAAAATGCAACTAATGTTTTAAAATACTAAAATATTTCATCGATGATTAAAGACGTTTGATCTTTTAATCTAAAAATCTATATATTTCACTTTTATAGAACATTTATAAAAATTCACATTTCTTTTATTATTTTAATTTAACAAAATTCATTTAAGTTAGTTTGAATCTCACAATCATATATGATTATATGAAATACTTATCATGATTCGTTATACGATATCATATTTGAATTTTCCCAATTCGTGACTGCAAAAAAAAAAATATCGAAAAAAGTTCCTCTGATAGTATATGTTTGCATGTGTGAAAGATAAAAATAACTCGTCGCGGATGGTGTAATTTTTTGTCGTGTGTAACGATTTACCGTTTGTAGATATTTTATTGTAAAAAAGAGGTGTATAAGTGAATTTTTTTATTTTTAATGAAAAAATAGATGGTTGAGATTGATTCATTGGATCTATGACAAATAATGGGTCTTGTTCGATCTTAAGCTCCCTCCTTCTTATCCGAGGATAGAAGCAAACCAGTTCTTACAATAAATATTTTCATTTTCGGAAATTATTTATTTGCATATTCAAATGATTTCTTGTTTTGTCATTTATACTGCCTACCATTACTTAGTGAGTGTGGTAAATATAGAAATAATTTTAATTTTCGTGCAAAGCTCGAGTACTAATTATATCTTCTCTTATAATTCAATTTTAGTTTGTTTATAAAACATGATTCATCAAACTATCGACTCGAACATAACATTAAATTCGGCTCGTTTACACAAAGTGATTTTTGGTCAATGAGGTATCTTGCTACAAAAGCGATAATGTTTTTACGGATGGTGTCTTAAATTTTTCAATCAATAAGCGACACAATGACACCAAACCGAATGAAAAAGATAGGGGGCATTCTGGGAATCGAACCCAGGACCTCTCGCACCCAAAGTGAAGACTGCAGCAAGAAAATTTGCAAAAACATAAAAAGAAAGGGGCGTTCCGGGAATCGAACTCGGGACCTCTCGCACCCGAAGCGAGAATCATACCACTAGACCAAACGCCCTGTTGGTTCTATCTTTTACTTGATATCTATTTAACCCTTTACTGTCATAAATATATTGAGAAATTTAATTTTGGTGACCAAACCAAGAGTCTTCCACTCCAAAGAAAAAGCGATCAAAATTGCAATATAATGCTTAGACTTTTGTAGTTTGAAGAGTCGTGTAGTAGATGTTAAGTAGTTTCTAGGATCGTGCGACATATGTTTCGTTGTGTGTCATTGTAACAGCCAGAGTCGTGATAATTTTAAAAGTCGGGTGATTATCAATGGTGTTGTTGTATCTATACTAGCGACTTGTTAGTTTTTCTATATAATTAATTGTCTTTTAAAAAGATAATTGCATATATATCCCTCCAAAAGCTTAAAATTGCATATATATCCAACTGAAAGTTATAATTGCATATATATCCTTTTAAAAGCTCAAAAATTGCATATATATCCTTCATCAACCATACATATTTATATAAAAATAACTATTTAATATAAATTTACAACTCTAAAATCAATGATAATTCCAATTATAAAAAAAATACTTTTTAAAATGACCTTTTCTTTTCTTAAAAATTTGTTGGTAGTAATATATACTTTCATTGTAAAAATACTTTGTTTTTTATACGTATATAACAATCATGATATATATTGATGAGTTTATTTCATTCATTCATATTATATATGATATAAGTCGATTTTTTTGTGATGTTAAATATCGTCTTGATGTATTATTTTTTGTCATCAAGTTCATTTTGAACTTTGATACATCGTACGTTTGAAACAAATGTTACTTTTGTTATTTAAATTTATAAATATCATAAGTTAGAGTTGATAATTATTTGAATAATTATTTTTATATATAAGACATAATTAAAGGTTTATAAAAGATATATATGCAATTATGAATGTTAAAAAAGGATATATATGAAATTACAAAAGTTTATTAAGAATATATATGCAATTAGTATTTTAAGTTGGATATATATGTAATTTTTAGACTTTTGAAATGATATATATGCAATTATGAATTTAAGTTGAATATATATGTAATTTTTAGCTTTTGTAGAGATATATATGCAATTCTCCCTTCAAAGGAAGAAATATAAGAGATTTCTCTTTAGAATTTTTCTTATAGCGTCTCTACAATCTTTTGGTTGCATAATAATCTGCTAAAATAGGAATTACATGAGTCGTTGTTATATATACAAATCTCGTATATTTATTTTCATATCAAAGTAACTCGTGTTCAAATTTTCATATTTATATTCTCGCTAAGATAATTTTAGCCGAATTTAATTTTCAAACTCCTGTATGCACAGATTAAACTTATAAAAAAGACTAACATGATTCCTTACTTAAACTTAAAAATAGAAATAGCAAGCTTGTTTATAAATGTATAAGATCTCGAATAAATCCACAATAACTCGTATTTTCTTTGATATATAATAAACCTATGCATATGTATGAATTTATTGATGACATCAAATGTTTAATACTTTTATATATCCAATTCTCGTGTTTATTGCCTTGTTTTATACTATTCTTATAAAAATCTGGTACTTAATTCGTTTATATTTCAGGTTCATATAATTAAGGCATTGGAACGGAAAAGATACGGAAAATGAAAAAAGGACAAACAACAAGAAAAATCGCATTCAAGAGGAAACTACGGCGTAGTTTGACAGATTAACTACGACGTAGTTAATCATTGTTGGAGAAGGATTATGCTGACGTCACAACTACGGCGTAGTTGGAACTATTAACTACGTCGTAGTTAGTTTAACTACATGAACTAAAGGTTAATCAAGGCATGGGAACGAAACGACGTGAAAGATGGATGCTTCTAATGACGATATACTTATGGAGTTATTTACTTATGATTTAGAGTTCATTATGGAAGGCTCGTAAAAGAATCGAGTGAATAAACGAAGCCGAAAATTGATGAAATGTTCCCAAGATATCTCCAAAAGTGTGCTTTAGTATTTTGACCATAACTCCTTCATACGAACTCCGTTTTAGTTGATTCAAGCGGCCACCAGTGACAGAGGTGAAAAGAGAGAGATTTTTTTTTTATTTAAACAAAACCCTTTATTTTTTATTTTTTTTTTCCCCTGGGTGGGATGGAAAAAACCTACTGCATGAGTTACCCTTAACTACGGCGTAGTTTGACACCTCAACTACGTCGTAGTTGGTTCGAAGCCTATAAATAGAGGCCAAATTCAACCCTAATATTCATTCATTCTTCCTCCCATCTCAGGGGACAACTAGAGCACCATCCCTAGGAGTTTTCCAGCACTCTTCAACCACTTTTGAAGGGAGAATTTAGTCCCGATCGTCATCATTATTAGCTTAACATCAAGTAATTTGTATAAAACATTATGTTTAATTCGATCTATCTTTTATTCATTACTATTTGTGTAGTTTATATTATGATTGGCTAAACACCTTGAGTGTTAGCCTTGTTAAGATTTTATTAATGTGATGATTCTTACTTCCTGTTTAATTATCATTTATAGGTATCTGGTTACGCCGATCCAACCCCACTTTTTAATGTATCAATAATAAAGATAAATATAATACACAACAAAGGATCAGAATTCGCGTAAAGCCGAGACCCAAGAAAACGGAAGCATAAATAGTGTTCCCGGGTCGAGTTATTCCCAACGAGGGCAGAAATGAAAATCGCAAGACGATGATGAATTAGTGTTTGGGGATGTCACAAGGAATAGTATTCGGCACTAAAATTAAAACAAAAAGCAAAAACAACATAAAAATGATCAAAGAGAATAACAGACACATTGAATCCAAAACTAGGAAATGGCAAAAACACTTTAAACTTTTAAACTAAGACACAAAAATAAGCACACATAAACATAAGACAAGTTAAATAAGCTAAACTAACTCAAAATAAGGAGCAAAATATAAAAACATAAGCTAAATTTAAACAGAAAAATACAACAGTACTAACAACGATACTAACAGTATTTAACTCTCACCCGTACTAACTTGAGTTAGTACGCTAAGGCTACAAGTTAGTACTGTTAGCTAAGGATAGTACCTGCAGATGCTAACAAGACTTAAAGAATTAACAAAATACGCAAACAGCAAAGGAAAAATGGTTTTAATCTACTTAAGAATCTAAGGAAATCTTAAACAAGCTGAAATAATAATCGGATAAGCAAAATGAACAAGAAGTACTACCAGTATTATACTGACAGTACTAACTTAAGTTAGAACTGCTAGTGTAAGTTAATACTGTTACCTTTGAAATCCATTGAAAATGAACAGCAGTACTAACTTTTGAGTTTAGTACTAGGTAGTGTTAAGTTAATACTGCTCCAAAAGTAGAACTAGCAGTATAATTTTATTATACTAACGTTTTAAAAAGTAAACAAACAGTAACTAAGCTCAAAATAAGCACTAGAACATAACACGACAAAAGCACAAATAAGCAGTATCACAATCAAAAGAAAAAAGAGAGAGAGAGACTTACAACACCACCCTTGCTCAAAACAGGGTCTAACAATGAATCTACAAGCTCTTTTCAAACTCCTGTATGCACAGATTAAACTTATAAAAAAGACTAACATGATTCCTTACTTAAACTCATAAAAAAGAATAGCATGAGTTGTTTATATATGTATAATCTCGTATAATATCACAATAACTCGTATTTTCATTTTGATATTTATAATCCTATGCATATGTATGAATTTATTGATGACATCAAATGTTTAATACTTTTATATATCCAATTCTCGTGTTTATTGCCTTGTTTTATACTATTCTTATAAAAATCTGGTACTTAATTCGTTTATATTTCAGGTTCATATAATTAAGGCATTGGAACGGAAAAGATACGGAAAATGAAAAAAGGACAAACAACAAGAAAAATCGCATTCAAGAGGAAACTACGGCGTAGTTTGACAGATTAACTACGACGTAGTTAATCATTGTTGGAGAAGGATTATGCTGACGTCACAACTACGGCGTAGTTGGAACTATTAACTACGTCGTAGTTAGTTTAACTACATGAACTAAAGGTTAATCAAGGCATGGGAACGAAACGACGTGAAAGATGGATGCTTCTAATGACGATATACTTATGGAGTTATTTACTTATGATTTAGAGTTCATTATGGAAGGCTCGTGAAAGAATCGAGTGAATAAACGAAGCCGAAAATTGATGAAATGTTCCCAAGATATCTCTAAAAGTGTGCTTTAGTATTTTGACCATAACTCCTTCATACGAACTCCGTTTTAGTTGATTCAAGCGGCCACGGAAAGAGGAAAGAGAGATTTACAACTTTCCTGGTGGAACTACGGCATAGTTACCTTAACTACGGCGTAGTTTGACACCTCAACTACGTCGTAGTTGGTTCGAAGCCTATAAATAGAGGCCAAATTCAACCCTAATATTCATTCATTCTTCCTCCCATCTCAGGGGACAACTAGAGCACCATCCCTAGGAGTTTTCCAGCACTCTTCAACCACTTTTGAAGGGAGAATTTAGTCCCGATCGTCATCATTATTAGCTTAACATCAAGTAATTTGTATCAAACATTATGTTTAATTCGATCTATCTTTTATTCATTACTATTTGTGTAGTTTATATTATGATTGGCTAAACACCTTGAGTGTTAGCCTTGTTAAGATTTTATTAATGTGATGATTCTTACTTCCTGTTTAATTATCATTTATAGGGTATCCTTATTGCCTATTGCATGATCCTCGAGATTTGATAGTATTGATGCTAGTGTAGATCCTGTTAGACCTTATAGTAGACTTACATGTTGAATTAAGGGTTAACCAGGTACTATGGATAGGTTGACAATTGACTTAGTGTAGAGATTGCTCATATCGCCGCCTATAGTATGATAGATACTTATAAACATCTAAAAACTCTTCTATGAGGGTTTATAGCCAAGAAGTGAGAGTATTGGCATTAAAACGGGTCTTTAGGATAGTTTGGGGTTAATCATTGTAGACTAGATACTCACCCTTCTTGTCCAAAGGGACTTGAGATCATAGGATACATATGACAGGTTTCGATGCACAATCGGGTCTGTCGATATTAGAACCACCATAAAAGATAATTAGACGTTGCACTAGGAAATGGAATAATTACGTTAATATTGGATTAACCAGGCTAGCATGAATTCTCCTCTCGATCAATAAAACCACTTCACTTCCTGTTATTTATTTTCTTGTAAATTAATATTCTAAACTGCTTTTAAAACATGACAACTTTTAAACTCAAATAATAGACCACCCATTAGCTCTTGGGAGGACCTTGGATTTACCGATCCCTATGACATCCGTCAATTTTGAGATCAGTAACCGAAAGCAACCGTATGATAATTAACTCTCTTGATGATTTATGGAGTCACTTTTATGTGGTTGTATCACTCTTAGCTTTTAACGCTTGTCTATGTGCAACCGGTGTTTCACGCCGCTATTTATCCCGAGCTTTAAATTCTATTTTCTAATTTTATAGAATTTATTTTATTATTTTAGCCGGTTTTATTAAAATTGTCATTTTAATTATTCGCGAGTCCTGCGTTGGATATTTATCCGTTTTATCAATCGAGAAATCAACAATTACATATTTTAGCTTCGAGAGCTTAATTAGTACTTTTTCGACTTTTCCCGTGTTTTTGGCCGAAACCGCATCAAAATAGTGTTTTTACAATTTATAACGCGTTAACTAAATAACTGGGCCGAGAACTATGCAATGCAAAGTTTTTAAAAATATAAACATAACATACAAAACCAAACACTCCTCCTTGTTGACTCTAACGATAAGCTAAACTAAACACCCTCTTGTTGATCCCAATCTGAATAGATCTTTCTAGCCTGTTAAGGGTGGTAGCCAATCTGGATAGATCCAAACTAACTACAAGAGAAACAATGACTATGAACAATATAAGTTATGTGGAAACTAACTTATACTGCTAAGAAGAACAATGAATGAAACAAAACTTTGATTTCTATTAATCTGCTAGATTACAGATTACTAACTATATATCTTGGTGAAACTTGTATATGAAAACTTATGTCTAACTAATGTCGTAGGGTTCCTTTTATACACCAAGGAAACCCTAATGGGCTTACAAAACGCGTTATGTGATCATGCATATCTATTCCTAATATATCTCATGCATATCACATAAGCAGTACTAACATTCTATACTAACAGTACTAATACAAAGCTATCAGTACTAAGTCCTTTGAGCAGTACTAACTTGTAGAAGCCCTTTAATTCCCAACATACGTAATGCTTTGACTAGGAAATCTAGTGTTTAGAGAGCCTTATTCACTTCCCCTGTAGCAGCAAAATCTAAAGGTTTAAAAGCTACATCAGTAGTTTCAAAATCTAGATTCAGTGTTGCTAAAACCCAACAGCAATAAATAAGGTCTCAAGTGTGTCGCCACTATCTCAAAAATCTTGTCAAAGTAGGATACTTAGCAGTTACATGAAAAATAAAATAGAAACAAGCAAAAAATGGCAAAAGTAGTTTGAATATCAACAAGGTTTTAATTGGACACCCAAAAGCAAAACTACGAAATCACAATCTAATGTGCATACGTGTAGAACCAGTGTTAAATCTAAGACTAACACACCAGTTACCACTAACAAATGGGTAGCCAAACCGTCCACTCTTCCATATGCATTTGTTTCATGCAATGTAGGTGATCCAGCTTGTGTTGTGGATTGTTGATGGCGGATGCTCAAAGCATATGACTGGCAATCTTCAACTACTAAGATATTTTGTTGAGAAATTCATAGGAACAGTCCATTTTAGGAATGATCATTTCGCTGCAATCATAGGCTATGAAGATTATGTTCAAGGCAATCTCACTATTTGTCATGTATATTATGTTAAAGGCCTTGGGCATAATTTATTTTCAGTTGGACAACTCTGTGACGGAGATTTAGAAGTTGCATTTCGATCAAACATGTGTTATGTTCAGAATTTAGAAGGAGATGATTTACTCATGGGTTCTCGAGATTTAAATCTTTATACAATCTCTATTTCCAAAATGACGGCTTCTTCTCCCGTATGCTTAATGTCCAGAGCCGCATCAACAAAATCTTAGTTATGGCATCTTCGGTTGTCTCATTTAAATTTTGGCACCATTAACCAAC
>BQNB010033276.1:0-19985 GCA_026074375.1 Tanacetum coccineum
GAAAGACCATTTCCATTTGCCATTTATGGATCAAATATTAGAAAGACTCGTAAGAAATAAGTACTTATGTTTCCTCAATGGTTTTTCTGGATATTTTCAAATACCAATCGATCCTATGGACCAAGAAAAAACAACGTTCACCTATCCTTTTGGTACATACGCTTATAGAAGAATGCCTTTCGGCTTATGTAATGCTCCAGCTACTTTCCAAAGGTGCATGCTGGCTATATTTCATGATATGATCGAAGAATCAGTCTAAGTATTCATGGACGATTTCTCCGTCTTTGGAAGTTCTTTTGATAACTGCCTGAACAATCTTGATAAAATGCTTCAACGTTGCAAAGATGCACATCTTGTCCTTAACTGAGAAAAATGTCACTTCATGGTAAAAAAAGGAATTGTGCTTGGACACAAGGTATCCGAAGCAGACCTCGAAGTCGGCAAAGCAAAGATCTAAGTAATCTCCAAACTTCCACCCCCACTAATATCAAAGGTATTAGAAGCTTTCTGGGACATACCGATTTCTACTGAATATTCATTAAAGATTTCTCAAAAATCACCCATCCTCTCACCAAGTTGCTCAAAAAAGATACTCCATTCGAATTCGATGATGAATGCCACAATGCATTCAAGTTATTAAAAGAGAAACTCACATGAGCTCCTGTGATCGTAAGTCCAAACTAGAACCTTCCATTCGAACTTATGTGTGATGCAAGTGATTTCGCAATTAGAACAATCTTAGGTCAAAAAGATGGTAAAAACTTTTACCCGATATAGTTTGCAAGCAAAACTCTCAACGCAACCCAACAGAACTATACAATCACTGAAAAAGAACTCATGGCTATAGTCATTACTTTTGACAAATTCTGATCCTATCTAGTATTATCAAAAACTATAGTACACACTGATCACTCAGCTATTCAAGAAACAAGATGCTAAATCGCGCTTTATTCGTTGAATATTGCTCTTGCAAGAATTTGATATCAAAATTAAGGACAAAAAAGGTATAGAAAATGTTGCAGCTGACCACTTATCTCAGATTGAAAATGATGAAACAAGTGATGACAGTGAAGTCGATGATAACTTTACTGGAGAAACTCTCATGGAAATGAACACTGAAGACGAACCATGGTTTGCAGACTTTGCAAACTATTTTGTAAGTGATATCATACCTAAAGGAATGACGTACCAGCAAAAAAACAATTTTTTTCTCAAATCTCAAACTCTACTTTTGGGAGGAACCCTACCTCTTAAAAGTATGTTCTGAAGGTATGATCAGACGCTGTATCTCTGGACCAGAAACCCAAACCATTTTAGATCAATGTCACCCCGGACCGATTGGTGGACATTATGGACCAAACAAAACAGCTAAAAAAGTCTTAGACTCAGGTTTCTACTGGCCGGCCATCATCAAAGAAGCTCATACTCAAGTTCTCCTTTGCGAAGCCTGTTAAAAGACATGAAATATTTCAAAATGTGATGAGATGCCCTTAAACAACATTCAAGTATGCGAAATTTTTGACATATGGGGTATCGATTTTATGGGACCTTTTCTAAAATCATATAAATTCGAATACATCTTAGTCGTTGTCGACTATGTATCTAAATGGGCCGAAGCACAAGCTCTACCAACAAACGATGCCAGAGTTGTTATTACTTTTCTGAAGAAACTATTCTGCCGTTTCGAAATGCCTAAAGCTCTCATAAGCGACCGACGAACTCATTTCTGCAACAACATAATGGAAAGAACCATGAAAAGATATGGAGTTAACCACCGATTCTCTACATCGTACCACCCTCAAACAAGTGGCCAAGTTGAAAACACGAACATAGCTCTTAAAAGAATTCTTGAAAAAACTGTTAAAGACAATCATGCCATCTGGTCAAGAAAACTTGATGACGCTCTGTGGGTTTTTCATACAGCTTACAAAACACCAACCGGAACAACAGCATACAAGCTCGTATACGGTAAAAACTGCCACCTACCATTTGAAATAGAACACCATGCATACTGAGCCCTAAAAAACTGTAACCCAGATCTCATCGCTGCTGGTGAGAAACGCATGTTTCAATTGCACGAGTTAGACAAACTCCGACATCAAGCCTATGAAAACTCTCATCTATACAAAGCAAGAACCAAAGTCTGGCATGATCGGAAACTCAAGATGAGAAAAGAATTCAAACACGGAAACAAAGTATTGCTCTTTCATTCAAAATATAAATTCAAACAGCCAAAGCTCAGATCTCACTGCTAGGACCATACGTAGTGAAACATCAATATCCATCCGGATATGTTGAACTATATGGAAAAGATGGAAAAACATTTGTTGTTAACGGCCATCGACTGAAGCTATATCATGAAGAAGAAGATTATAATGACCAAAGGGAAGCAGTCACTTCCTATTTCCGAAAGAATAAACTCCAGAAGCATGAGTCTAGCTAACGACTCTCTTAAAAATTAAGCGCTTCTCGGGAGGCAACCCGTGCTTTAGTTAAGTGTGGAGGAGTCCCCCCTTCACTCATTTCCTTTATTTGTTTTCTAAAAAAACAACAAAAATATTTTTTTATGCTTTTGTGTGTTTACTTTTATGCAGGTAATATAGCTTAAATCTGGAAAAATTATAGAGTATGCTCAAGGATAGCTCACTCGAAGCTACATTTCTCTATGCCCCGGAACTGTTTTCCCTTAACTTTCCCTATTTTTTAGTTTATCAGTTATCACATTGAGGGCAATGTTCAACTTAAGTGTGGAAGGGAGCCAAATAGGAAAAATTAAACAAATCTTTCCATGTTTGCCCTACCAAAAAATTTTCTAACTGATATTTTATGAAAATCTTTTAATTAATATATGCTTTCCTCAAAAATATAAAATATGCTCTTAGTAAGGCAAATCCAACTGGATGGACACCATAACTAGCACAAAACCAGTCGACTAAATTGTGAGAATTTAAAGCCTTAGAAATATTTGGGTACCCACCTTTGCTACCTAAGATAATTGATTCCTTTAGCTTGTTCGAGCTAAGGTTTGAATGCAATTGCAAGTGTCTCACCCGTCGTTACGGCTGTGTATTTGTAATTTGTCACCTTTTCTAGAGTAATGGTATTGGTTGAAAATTATATTTGAGTGAGCCGGTAATTTAGTAGCTCTAGAACTCGTGCTTGATCATCATTTACTATACCTAAGTAAAGATTTATATCATATGTTATGAGGTGAAATAAAATCCTGCAAGCTCTTGTATCTACAACACTCCCTATTAGTGCTACTCCGCTGAAGAAATCAAAAGTTGAAAGAAAGAAATTTTGTGCCAAGCCTTAGTTATCATTTGGTATAAAAAAAGAAGAAGAAATAAAGTTCAAAGTTCAAGGCTTATGTTTCGGCACTAGAGATAAGTATGTGCTATTCGGCCTCATCAGTTCTAAGTTCCGCTCGATCGGTCATGTTTATGTGTCATTAACAAGCCTATGGTAGCTATCTAGATTATGTCTGTGCATCTGAGTGTCTTCACAATCATAAACCCTATCTGAGTGGCTTTAGTGAATTAAAAAATCAAACACATTCCCTTGTGAGGTGCTCTGTTATGTGTCTATGCCTGCAAAGTTATCTAAACCAATAAACACTTGTAAAATCTTAATTTTTATCCACGTCACGATAAATGATCTTGTTTTTCTCTATTTTAATTGCTTGAGGGCAAGCAACAGCTAAGTGTGGAGGGATTTGATAACGCCTAAATTATACATGTTTTAGCGGCGTTATTTATATATATTTTATCATTTATCGTGAACTTTTGATACTTAATAGCATAAATTATGTGCAGGTTCACTTGAAGTCACCCCGAGCTCAAAAGAAACAAATTTCGAGTGTTTATGCATATCGAAAAGCAAGATAGAAGAGAAAGAAAGGACTAAACTGAAAAAGACCCAAAGTACGTCGCACTTACCATTTGTACGCCGCACTTCCCATCGAGTCCAATTAATTGAAGACTGCATTTAATCACCAAGTACGCCGCACAAATAACTTTGTGCGCCGCACTTCTGATCAAAACTATGAAGAAGAATTAAATGGGATTAAATACTCATCGCATTTACACCCTAAGTGCACCGCACATATTTTTAAGTTCCCGCACTTCAAAAAACCCGAAAAATCAGCCATAAACAGAGATGAATTTTTCACCTTCAATCATATCCTCACTCATATCCCTATCAATCCTTCATCATAATCACATACACACAAAGCATTCATCACAAGACCAAACCAATCTACATAAAAACACATAACACACACTTGAAGATTGAAGATCAACCAACAAAGAAAAAAGAAAAATATCATAATATTTAGTAGAATAAAGGTTGTACTACGATTCAATACTTGTTATGGGTAGAATTTTGATCCATATTCTTACCCGGATATAGTATGTCTCTTGTTTATCTATTTTCTCTTGTTATGAACTTCATAGCCATGAGAGACTAAATCTCTCATGACTACTCGGTGAAAATAATATAACTAATGAAGCGTATGCAATACAACGTATCTAATTAATCTTAAGCTTATGTTACAATCTTATCGTGTCTAAATCTTATCAACTTTGGTTAATACTCGTACCGGTATAAGTCGAAAGACCCGTTGTGAACTATATAGTTTTAAAGATTTGTCTATGATCTTTATCGTCTGTGACAAAAAATCCACTTGCGTTATTTGATAAAGAAAAAAAGATTTGATATAATAGTAACTAGATTATTTAAGTGACACATTTGATGAAGTTAACTAAACATAAGTTTTAAGTTAAATAAGTGAATTTGTGAAATCATTTTCTAACGAGAAAACACTTTTTATAAATTCAAGTACTAAGGTTGAGATCGTAACTGTTATCAATGCTTCTGAATTAAAAGAAAACGATCCGAGTAGTCATATTTCTCATTATTGAATTCAGTTCAGTTTATTCAAATCAGTAAAGTTAAATTTTTAGCTGATTATTCGACATAAACGCAAATCCCTGTGGACGACCTGGTCTTACCTAAAAAGATTGTACTACATACATGGGTTATACTTTTACCCGTGTGTTTCCATCTAATAACCGGTAATCTCAGTCTTATAAATTTAAAGTTTTTGAAACACATCATAACCCATGTTTTAAACCTGTAATTGTTATGATGGTCACCTCGATCATAAAAACTATCCACCAACCCCGTGCTTCCACCATAGTGAAACCCACCGAGCCTATCCTTTTTCAAGGTTCTCCTCTCGAATTTATTAGTTAAGCCGGACATTAATGAAGAGCATTTTTTAAACCCGCGAACCTAATTTGTAACACCCCAAAAGCCATAGCCTACTTTTGTATGTACTCGGCTTTTATACAATATTGTTTAACCAAGAGTAAATATATTTTGAGTACAAAACGGTTGCTAAGTCCTTATCCTTGTAATAAATGTTTGGGACGATAGGGATTCATGTGTAACTAATTCATCTTATTAAGAATTGGTGGAAGACTAATTTATTACCCCTAAAAGAGCTCCATAAGCTCCATGTTCTGTTGATACCACATCAATTCGGATCAATAGTTTTAGATTGTAAATTATCGAGTAATTTAAAAGTTCAAAAGTCAGGGTGTGTTTTTACCCTATAAACCCCCATGAAAATTATATGTTTAAGCAAATGGCAGGCGCAAATAGTGTACTAATATACATATATTATACATATACATATAATATATATATATAACAAATATATATAAATATATATATAATATATATAGAATATATATATATATATACTATAATAAATTAAATATTTTATAATATAAATAAACCATATAATTAAAATGTGATTAATTTGCCTCTGAATAAGTGATTAATTCTCCTTCAACAAGACATGATTAATTCACCTTCTTCAAAAGAGGATGAATTCGCCTTGTATTAGATGAGATTAACTCGCCTTGAGTAGAAAAGGATTAATTCGCCTTGCACTAGAAGAGATTAATTCGCCTTGAGAAGAAAAATATTAATTCGCCTTACACAAGAAGAGATTAATTCGCCTTGAGTAGAAAAGGATTAATTCGCCTCTAAAAGAAAAATTAATTCGCCTTCAAGAAAAGTATTAATTCGCCTTCAAGATGAGAACTAATTCGCCTTCAAGAACAGAACTAATTCGCCTTCAATAAAAGAATCTATTAGATGCTATGTTTGCTAAGTAGATATCACACGAAATCTATATGAATAAAGGAGAGGAGCTAGAGAGTATTTTCATCATTTTCTAAATTTTCATTTCAAAAGGGAAAAATAGAAATGGGAGGGAGAAGTGAGTGTTACAAAAACAAGACATGTATATATACTCCTCCAAGATGAGTATATATACTTATTACTAAACTATTTTATTTTCCTTACACTTAGTCAAACCTTGGTCAACTTTACTTAACTTTGACCAAGATAGACTTTATTACATCAAAACCACTAATAAAACTATAAACTAAACTAAGACCAATTCATAATAATAATTAACACTTTTATCGTTTCTAACAATCTCCCCTTAAGGGTTGATTATTACAGATGCTTCATCGTCGGTAGAATTGGTCTTCCATTCACAAAAGATTCTTCTTTTTCTAAAATATCTTTTTGCCATGTTTCTCCCCCTTCAGGAGGATCAGCATCGTAATGTTGGTCATCATGATATGCGAAAAGTATGGCTTTTCAAACTTGGCTTTTAAAATTTCCCATATTTCTGGATCAATTGCTTGATCTTGAGGTTTTGTCTTCATGCTTAGATACAGTTGTTGTTGAAGATCAGCAGATGATGTGGTAGCAGTTGAAGAATTTGTTTTGGGATAAAGATTAAGAGTTGTATTCTGCATGTGCTTTCGAAATAATTCTTCAATCAACTTTGGTCCATGAGCAGCAAATTCTTTAGATACCATACCAGATATATCAACAGGAGAGACTTCTCGATCCTTGTTGACTGCAAGCTTTACCAAGCGAGGCATCTCTTTTTTTAGCATTTCATTCGTCGTTGTAATTGTCAGCTCAGGAACAATTTTATCACAGTGTTGTATAACTTCTTTAATCTTTTCCACAAAGAACTCTCGAGTGATAAATTTGGTCTTGATATGAGATCGAATTAAACCTCTTCGTCTGCACATGCCAGCAATACTTCCTGGTAAACGTCTTGTTTTAAGAGTGAAAGATTTCTTCTGTCGTGTTGTTGTGGAAGGTGTCTTAGAGGATGTAGCATTTGTTGGTGTGACAGTATCAGCTAATTCTTCTGAAATTGTTTTATCTAAAGATAAATCATTCCTAGGAGATCCAATGGGTGAGGAAATTGGTGTCTGCTTCTGCTCTTTCCTAATCTCCTGACTACCCGACATATCAACAACTTCTTTTTCCGTCACAACTTCATTATTCTTCTTAGCACTAATATCATCAACATTTGTTTCCTTCACAATCTCTACAACTTCTTTTTCTTTCTCAACCTCTTCATCTTTCCTCTTTGTCTCATCATCATCAGACACATGTTCTGGATGTTCCTTATGACTCCCGGGCTCTAACTTAGATCCAGTATCATCATCATCATTATTCATCACAAAATCGGCAAATTCTCTTGCGTAAGATTCTTCATCTTCATCACCATCAACCAGTTTATCAATCTCATCCTGTTCTAACATTTCTTGTACCTTAGCAATGTTTTCTTTAGCTTCAGCATCTAAAGCAGTTTTATGTAAAGTTAGACTCAAAATTGTTGCTTCAGCCATTTCATCTCTTTATCTATCATCTCCAGGAGGAGGAATAGATGGTGTGCTTGCTTAATTGTTAGTTTGAGTGACTTCCTTGGTGAACTAGATTCTCCTGCAATTTGGTGCCTCTTCTTTGTCATCAGAGGACTAGCAGAAACGGTAGGTGACCTATGGGCACTAGGTGTAATCCTATGCGTTCCTTAGGTAGAAACAACCGGTTGCAGTTGATTCATTAGAACTGCTACCTTTATAAACACCATTGCATACTCCTTAAAATAACCCGTTTCTCTAATCTCCGCAGTTAAGAGAGCATCCGGAATCAGCGTCCCTCGAACTTAGACATTTCCTGTTGTATACACACTCACTGAAGGAACATCATCCTTGATAGAATGATAGTACTCTTCAAGCCTTTTGTGAATGTTAGGGAATTTCTTCATCAGATCAGCAACAATCAGCTTGATGAAACGAGGATACTGAATAGCTTCCATTTTTTTAAACACATTATTCATAAAATCCCACCATAGAAGAGCATCATAATCAACATGTATTCGGTTGAGTACAACATGAAATAACTAAAGAATGTTGATCTTGGTCTGATCATGGCCAGAAGTTCTTGTTGTTAAGCAGCGGTTGAATAGTTTGAACATAGTCTGCCATGGTTGAGCCAGATTCTTTGTGAAGAAAGCACTCACTTTGTCAACAACACCTTGATAACCAACTCTGTTCATGAATGCTTTAATAGTGTGGATGTTGGCTGGTGCGACAAATGGATTCTTAGGAGTTTCCACTGGTAAATGAAGAGTATCTCTGAACATATACATAGTGTATATGAATTGTTGAGTATCCAGCATGAACTTGATCGTATCCTCAGTATCTAGTACCTTGCTCACCATCCTCCAGAATTGTTGTAGGTACACAACAGGGACATCAGCAGTTGCAGTTAATGCATGACTGAGACAATGATCAAGTAGTATCAGCCCAACTATCTTGCATTCAAGAAAGCAAGGAATACTCTGCAACACCGCATAATTGTTGCATCTCCCAATTGGTTTGTATTGAAGAACAAGTTGAGCTGCTAGAATCACATGTTGAGCCATGTGGAATACTGTATGATGACATGAAATGATTAGTGAGATGAGATATAGTTTAAAATTTGCACATATTTGACATGTTTTGTCTCTTTCCACTCTGTCTGTTTTATATGCTCTGGCATTTGTTTTTGAACATATTCTGATCATTTTCTTTCTCATGTGCCTATTCTTGCTTTTTTAGGAACATGCCATACGCTTTATTCTTTTAAACTCATTTTGTATGCTTTGGCAATTCTTTTTTGAGCATACTTTGATTTGATTTTTCACGTATGGATTTTATCTCTCTTTCTGTTTGTTTTTCCTCACCAAAAAGTTTTTGTTGAAATGATACTCTTTGAAGAATAATACAGATATACTCTGATTTGTTTAACAACTTTTGACTTTTTTAGAAATCCAAGAGTATAACTTTGTATTCTTTAAAACCTTTTGTGAAATAGTACCACTTGCTGACACAAAAATACAACTTTTTGATTTAGAATTTGAGATAACTTTTCCAAAACAAGTTTTTTTTTTCAAAGATTCCTTGAAAACATTGATTACATAACCAATCTATTAAGACATAACTGGGATGGTCACTAAGCCACTCACTCCTTATTCTGCTCAATGCAGAAAACGGCCAAAACCAGACATGACTTAGACCAATTATCCAATTATGTTCAAAAGATAGTCATAAATCATTTTTGAATGATTTTGAAACAATCTTTTTCAAAAACTTGAACTTTTCTTTTGATGATACATGAGAAACGTTATGATCACAGACAGTTAAAGCTTGCTTTTTTGCATTTCCATCATATGTTCCTTTTTATAATTTGAAATCATTGCATCACTTTTGATTGAAAATTTTTGTTAAACAAAACATAATCTTATATATGATATCTAGATGGTCAGTAGATTGCTCACTCCTCATCCTGTTAAATTCAGGAAATGGTCGTAACCGGACACAATCTTCACCATTTGGTCCATTTATCAATATAAAATATGATTTGGAAACAAAATTTATCATTTGATTTCGTAAGATGCCCTTTTTTAACATTGAAAATCCTTTTTGAGATTAAGATAAAACAAATTTATTCCATTATTTCTTTGTATGAAACCTAAAATTTCAATTCATTAATCCTTATGAAACCTATAATTAAGCCCAAAATATCACTTACGAAACCTATTGGCCCAATACTGTTTACGAAACCGAAACCTGTAAACATTTACTTACGTAAACATTAATTTTCCAAAAAATATATGATATGCTTAATGATCTTGCTTATTGCAACAGCTTATATATCATTTTCCATCATTTAAGCATTTTTATCAAGTTCTCAAATTTACGAAACCTGTTTTAGTTACGAAACCAATAATTACAGTACATAAAGTGATATTTTTAGTGATCAAGCAATTCCAATCATGTTATCAATCACATATTAGTTTTGCCTCAATCAATTTTGTTATCTAAACAACTTTCAAATTTACGAAACCCTAGATCTGGCCGAAACCTATGTAATCAATTAAATAGAACAATTAATAGCTAAAAGATTACAAAAAGGACCCGTTTCTTACATTTTCTAGTACAAGAGTTCAACAAATCGATTGGGATCGAAAGTTCTTAGATACGAAAGCTCAAACGACTTAGAGAGATTATGAAACCTAAAATTATTGTCTTTACGAAACTTATTCAGTTTCGTACGTAACTGTGCCTTTTATATTTTCGAAAATAACTTTCACATTTTGGCAAATTTAGTCTCTTAAGTTTCTTACGTAAGCTAATAAAACCCTACGAAAGACACTTTTGAATGTTGACTGTTTTAATCCCTTGAGTTTCTTATGAAAGCTATTTACACCCTACGAAAGCTACTTTCCAACAATGTCATTTTCAGTCCCTTGAGATACTTTCGTAAACAACAAACATCCATACGAAAGTTATTTTTGCATTTTTTACTTTTTTAATTTCAAAAATTACTTTCGTATCCCTTTTTATTCAAAAATTTCATAACTCCCCCTTGAAGTTAGACCACTTTTACAAAAAATAATTCTTTTGATTTAATTTCTACAATTAAGTTCCTGTTTTTACTGAAAAATTTTCATAACTCCCCCTCGAACAGTTATCCAATTTTTGAAATATCCTTTCTTACAAAGTTTGTTCGAAATGAAGTTAATTTTTCTTTTAAGCACACAATTTCATTTTCTGGTGATGATGTATCTTGAAAAATTTTATAACTCCCCCTCAACAAGATATCTAATTAAAGAACTTGTCAAGTGATAGTTAATTTTGCAGTTTTGAACATTTTGTTATGAGAAGATTTTGAAAAGATTTCAAGAAATTTCATAACTCCCCCTCGAATAAATATCTAATTAAAGAGCTCATTCAAGAGATTGTTAATTTTTACAATTTTGCACACTTGGAATTTTCATAAGAAGAAATCTTTTGTTTTTGAATGGAATTGGATTTGCAAAACACATTTTTAACAGTGAAAAATCATTTATATGATTTTCTCCCCCTCAGTCTAAGATACATTTATTATGCATTTAAAGAACCATTTTTTGACAAATTTAGAATCATAAGACTGATTTGAAAGTAGAAAATATGTGTTTGAATCCTTAAGTTAAAAAAAACTTGTTTTTTTTATAAAAATGTTTTTGAGTTTTTATATTTTTCAATTTTTTGTTTTGTTTTTGAAATGTATTTACAAATGTTTGTGATGTATGATCTTTCATTCAAGAAGACAACTTTGCGAGACGTTCCAACTGGGTTGGAGTCATACATCGCATACCAATCTTGTGAACTAGAAACTCAAACCTTTCCTTCGGAAGGGCTTTTGTGAATAGATCAGCAAGCTGGTATTCCGTCCCAACAAAGTATAATTCAATTGTACCTTTCTCAACATGCTCTTTGATGAGATGATAGCGGATGTTAATGTGTTTCTTTCTTGAATGTTGTACGAGATTGCAAGATATGGCAATTGCACTTTTTGAGTCACAGTAGATCGGAATCTTGTGGTAATGAAATCGATAGTCCAACAGTTATGTTCGCATCCAGATGACTTGAGCACAACAAGCAAACAAGGATACATACTCAGCTTCCGCAGATGACATTGTTGTATAATCTTGATTTTTGGACGACTAGTTGACTAACTTATCTCCCAAAAATTGAATGTCTCTGGATGTGCTTTTGCAATCATCATTACACCCTACATGGTCTGCATCTGCATATGCAATTAGCTCAAACCCAGAATCCTTCGAGTATCATAGACCCATGTTAATGGATTGTCTAAGGTAACGAAAGATCCTTTTGACCTCTTTGAGGTGTTTTTCAGCTGGGCGTGCCTGATAACGAGCACAAACAAATGTCGCAAAGGCAATATCTGGTCTACTGGCAGTAAGATACATAAGTCCCCTAATCATACTATGATATTTTGTTTAATCTACTGGGATACCCTGAAAATTTGCATCTAGTTTAGTAGTAGCCATTGGTGTGCAAATAGTATCACCAATTTTCATCCCGTGTTTTCTAAAATACCCCCCCCCCCCCATAGTATATTGAGATTTTGACATATATAGATACCCCTGATGAGATTGATGACCCTAGATAGTCCCAAGAAAGAACTTTCATTTCGCCATCATGACATTTCCAAATTATCTTTCATGAGTTTTTCAAATCTTTTTGAAAAAACTGGTTTAGTTGACCCAAAAATTATATCATCGACATAGATTTGAACTAACAAAATGTCATCCCCGTGTCTTCTTGTAAAAAGTGTCAGATCGACAATACCTTTTGTGAAATGGTGTTCGATTAAAAATGAGGAAAGCTTGTCATACCATGCTCTCGAGGCTTGTTTAAGACCATATAGCTTAAGACGATAAACGTGATTTAGAAAGTCTGGATCTACAAAACCATCGGGCTGTTGAACAAAAACCTCCTCTTTCAGTAGACCGTTTAGGAATGCTATTTTAACATCCATCTGGAAAATTGGAAAGTTCTTGTGAGCCGCATATGCCATAAAGATTATGACAGCTTCAAGTCTTGCAACTGGTGCAAACGATTCCTCGAAATCTATTCCCTCTTCTTGACCGTATCCTTTGGCAACTAAACGATACTTGTTCTGAATAACTGTGTTCTCAGCATCAGTTTTATTTTTCCAAATCCATTTAGACTTTGATTATGTTTGCTGCCAACTAGGAGTTACTGCGACAAGTTCCCAAACACAAGGCGTTTGAACTGATATGCTCATCTTGCATGGATTCATCCAACTGAGATACAAGCATAGCTCCTTGATATTTTTCGGTTCTATGTACTCACTGTAAGTTCATACATACAAACCGTCTGCAACCAGTTTGGAGTCTTATCCTTGTCCATAACCGGCTTAGAGGGGGCTCACCAATCACTTGTCAAGTGGATATCTTAGTCATCTATCAATTGAGCGATGTTGATGAGTGAAATTGATGCATATTTGATGGATCTGATATGTTTGAAGAAAGATTCTAAATCAAACAACGAATTCAGGAGTTTGTGGTGCATTATGAAACATATTTCCATCAAAATCTGCAACGTCTTCTTGAATAAATTCATCGACAACTTCATTCAAGACTGGAGAGTTTGGTTCAATGTCAACTCGATCTTCTGAAGAGGATACTATTTGAGGAGCATCATTTTGGTCAACGACAATTAATGATGATGAAGAAGTGTGGTCATTATTAAGAGTATTAGCAGCGGAATTATTAGACACTTCTTGTGAGCTCGTCGTAGAGTATTCTTCATACAAGGACCAAACAGATTATCCAAGTCTGATGTTGAAGGTACGGATTATGAATCTTCTAATGAATCATTGAAATTCACGCAGTTCAGTCCAGGTTCTAAATTGTTGCATTCAGAAGCCATAGCCGTGAGTTCATCAAACTTGACATGGATCGTTTCCATTATCTTTTTAGTTCGGCGGTTATAGATACGAAATCCACGTGATGACTCAGAATAACCAACAAAAATACCAATGTCAGCCTTCGGTTTCATCTTCCCAAGATCATCACGATCATTTGTTGGATAGCAAAGAGATCCAAACACATGAAAGTATTAAACATTGGGTTTTCTACCGCGAATCAACTCATAAGGAGTTTTATTATGCCGATGTGTACAATAGAGCGATTATGAGTAAAGCAAGCAGTAGCAATGGCTTTGGCCCACAGAAATTCTGGTGCTTTAGAAAAGATAAGCATTGTGCGAGCAGCCTCGATGAGTGTTCGATTACGTCTTTCAACAACATCATTTTGTTGAGGCGTTCGAGCAATTGAAGTTTTATGAACAATGCCTTGCATAAAATACCCTTAATTTATCGTTTTTGAATTCGGTTCCGTTATCAGTTCGAATTGTTAGAATTGAAGCCTTTAGATTCCTTTGAACTTGATTAACAAAATCGATAATCATATCTGGAGCCTCATCCTTGGTGCGAAGAAAGTATACCCATGTGTACCGAGAATAGTCATCAATGATCACGAGAATATATTTCTTGCCATTGATACTTGCAACTCTCATTGGCCTACACAAATCAATATGAAGTAATTCAAGTTTGGATACGGTGCTTGGAACCAACTTAGGTGGAAGTGAAGCTTTCCTGCTTTTACCTTGTTCATAAGCTGAATATAAATGGTTTTTGAAGTACTTAAATTTCAGAAGCCTGTCAACTAGATCGTGGGAAGTGAGTTGGTTAATAGTGTCAAAATTCAAATGAGACAACCAATGATGCCCTAACCAAGATTTTGTTGATGTGTCTTTGTACATTAATCACACTGAAGAAGAAGCCGCCATCTCGAAAATAGAGATAGTATAGAGATTTGAATCTCGTGAACCCGTAAGTAAATCATCTCCTACTAAATTCCGAACATAACACGTTTTTGATCGAAAGGCTACTTCTAAATCTCTGTCACAGAATTGTCGAACCGAAAACATGTTGTGCCCAAGGCCTTCAACATAATAGACATGACAAATAGTGAGATTGCCTTGAACATAATCTCCATAGCCTGTTATTGTAGCAAAATGATCATTCCCAAAAGCGGACTATTCCAATGAATTTCTCAACGAAATTTCTTAGCAGTTGAAGATTGCCAGTCATATGCTTTGAGCATCCGCTATCAACAATCCACAGTACAAGCTGGATCACCTACATTACATAAAACAAATGCAGATGGAAGAGTTGACTGTTTGGCTACCCATTTGTTAGTGGTAACCGGTGTGTTAGTCTTAGATTTAACATTGGTTCTACACTTATGCACATTAGATTATGATTTCGCAGTTTTGCTTTTGGGTGTCCAACTAAAACTTTGTTGATATTCAAACTATTTTTGCTATTTGTTGCTTGTTGCTATTTTATTTTTCATGTAACTGCTAAGTATCCTACTTTGACTAGATTTCTGAAATGGTGGCGACACACTTGAGACCTTAGTTGTTGTTGTTGGGGTTTTAGCAACACTAAATCTAGATTTTGCAACTACATATGCAGCTCCTAAACCCTTAGATTTTACTGTTACGGGGGATGTGAATAAGGCTCTCTTGACACTAGATTTTCTAGTCAAAGCATTACGTGCAACACATTTTTCATGAAAATGCAAAAATACATCAAGACCACAAGAAATATACAACATATTCAAACCATCGTTTACAGCATTTATAGTCTTAGAACTTGTTATACATGCATTGGTTTGACAAACATTCAAAGGTTTTATGTCACATTTATTAGAATCTAAGCAAACACTATTTGTTGTATTCAAAACATATGTAGATGAGCTCTTAGTTTTCTTCAAGACATTATTCTTTGATTTATTGTCCTTAGACTTGGGTCTTCTAACACTATTTGAAGTGCCTACACCTGTGGAATTGGAAACATTTGTGTAGCCTTAGAATCCTTTGTTTTTGTGTCTTCCTGATTGATATTATACATTCCTCTTGCAATTACATTCGTATTGTGTTGTTGTTTTTGCTCAATTGTGGGAGTAGACTGTGAAGTGACTGGTTTTGACCTATCTGAAGTAACCTTAGTGTTTGACACGTTCTTAGCCTTAATTGCTAGATTTTTGTTGAACGGTGTTACACAAAGAAGTTGTCCTAAGGTCTCAGATTTGTCAAACTTAGTATTCACATGCTTCCCTTTGTCAATCGTTTTAAGCTTACTCTTAAGCTCAGAAATTGTCATCAAAAGATCTTGATTTTGAGCACGAACATCAGCATAAGCATATGTCTTTTGAGTGACATCTTCAAACATTTCATTAATTTCATTTTGATGTTGAGCCCGTGTTGCTTTGATTGAGTTAAAAAGCTTTTGAAATTCAAGTTTAATATTTTCTCGTTCTTTAACAGTAGACTCAACTTGATGTTTTAGCAACACGTTCTCATCATGCAATGTAGACAACTTTGCTTTCCAAGAGACATCACAATCCATTTTCTCTTTTTGATGTTGCAATTTGAGTTCAAAATCAATACTTTGAGCTTGTGATCTTTGAAAATCGTTTTCAAGAATTTTGATTCTTTTGAGCAAATTGGCTTGGATATCTCTTGAATCACTTGCACTTTTCTCAAGTTCAACTTTTAACAACTCATGTTTTTGTTGTTCTACCGAAAGCAACACACAATTTCGGATTTCACTTGTCAAGGATGCTTCCAAAAGTCGATCAATTTCATTTTCCAAAATATTTTCTGTTGGAGATTTGTCATTGACTTGTTGTTCCATTGACACAAAAATATTTAACATTTCTTGCACTTCCTCAATGAGTTCCTCTTTGATTTCTTTCAAAGTCTTGTATAAAGATCTTGACATCGAAATCACATCGGTTTTATAAAACTCTCTTAGTTCATTTTGACTATCAGACAACCATCTTCGTTCTGTGTCTTGTAAAAAAGTTTTATTAATCCATGTTTGGAAACCGATTATTGTATCTCCCAATGTGTCAATCGTCGTTAATAACCGACTCTCAGTTGGCATTTTTGGAACTGATGATTCTGATGGAACATCTTTATACGTAGAACCATTATCAGAAGTAGAAGGAATTAAAAAATATGCTTGTTCAGCAAAAAGTTCTTATTGAGTGACAAATATTTCATAAAGCGCATTTAACTTTTCATAATCAATTTGAACCGTTTTGTGTCTCATTTTGTTTCGACTTTCTTCTGCATCCTCTAAAGTTTCCTCTGAATCAATTGTATGAATTCCTAATTTATTGTTATGAAGTAAATCACCAACATACATTTTAGGTTGTGCTGCAATGGCTTTCTTGAGACGCACAGGATTTGTATAACCCAACCCAGCTTTAAGAAAATGATCATAAACAAATGTTTTTGATTTTCAGCCTCATGTTGAACATTGTATGCTAGCTTTTGTATTTCACAATATTCGTCATGAACAGTTGAATCATGTTCAGACGCGCCACCATTATTTTCCACAAATGGATCATCAAATATGATATTTGAATCAATTTGATCATCATCTGTTGTTTGAATAATAGTTTTACGTTTTCCATGACACACTTGTTCATGAACCTTAGACGAATCATGTACCTGACTAACAGCCTTTACATCATAAGATGGTACAGTCTCAACATTCTCATTAGCTGGTTGAAGTCGAGCCATTAACATGACTGCTGCAGGTAACTCTTCCAAATCTTCTCCATATGAAGTGTCAAGCATGAAATCATTCTATTCATTGCTGAGGTTACTTCTAGCTTCATCTTTCATAGCTAACAACATTTGTTCTTTGAAATATTTTGCATCACGAACTTTTGGTTTATGACAATTACGAGCATAATGTCCTTTCTCATTGCAATTATAACACTGAACATTTGCTTTGCCTGGAGTAGACTCAGTTCATGAAACGCGTTGAATAATCTGATTGCTTTCATCACCTGCATTAAACCCTTGAGTTCTGTTTCTCCCTGCATTGTTGTTAGCATTTCCACCATAATCTGCATTCTTGGTTTGTATGTCAACTCGACCATCCTGAACCACAACTTGATTCCTTGTGTTAGAGGAAACACGAAGACGATTGTTGGTTGGTGTAGAGAACTTTTGAGAGATTGCTCGAGCGAGTAACATCATAGCAGTGGTAAGCTTATCCTCTTAAGAATCGCCTTGTAACTCCCCTTTGTATTCATCATCATAATTAATGACTGATAAGAATGTGATGAAGAAGCATTTGAATGAGCAATAAGAGCTAAAGGATCATGATTCTTGGTAGCTTTCTTTGCCCTTGATGCTAGAACATGTGGTTCGAATTGCACTACCTGATCATACAACACATCATAAGAGACTGCATGTCCAGTTTGATTATGACGAACCATGGTAACATATTTGCTCCATTATGGTTGTAAGTAATTGAGAAACTTTGTATTGATTGCCACCGGTATCAGACGAACATTATTACGATCCATGATGTTCTCAAGTGTTGTCAATCTTTCATGCACAGAGTCTAAAGATTCCCCTTCTTTTGCTGCAAACTTATCAAACTCATCCATAAGGCGTAAGTGTCTCACATTAGTAGTAATTTCAGATCCATGCATCAACCTTTTGATTCTTTCCCACATTTCTTTAGCATTCTTACATGCATCCCCTGAATTGTATATATCATTTGGTATTGCTTGAAGAAGATAATTCATGACCCTAACATCAACAATGTATTGTTTCTTGTTACTCTCAGTCATTTTAGACAACGGTTCAAGTATTGGTACAGTAGGATTTGTTGGATCAACAACCATGGGTCTTTGATAAGGGCCATTTTGTATCGAATTCCACATTCTCTCCCCGTCTTCAAGCTTATTAACCAAAAACCTTCTGAATCGACTTTCCCACGGAATATAATTCCCATTCTCAAGCATTAGAGGTCTTTCATTAGCTCCTGAGTCAGCGAGAGTTTGTTGATTGGAGTTGGTTGAAGTATTAGAAGTAGACATGTTCTCTTAAATGACTACAAAGAAAACTTGGATTGTTTTGGAGATGAAGTATTGTAATCGTGAAGTTAACAAGCAATAACAACCTTGTCTTGAATCACACTTTGAACTTTGTTACAAAACCCAAACAAGAAGATACGAAACCTCTGAACAGTGTAAAAAACCTCAAAAAATGATGTTACAAAACCTCTGGACTCTGTTAGGAAACCTCTTGTCTGTGTTACGAAACCTCTAAAACAGTGTACGAAACCTCAAAGATGTGATATGAAACCTCCTACGAAAACCTCTGTTATCAAAACAGTGATACGAAACCGCTTACATAATCTTCTATTAACAAAACTGTGATACGAAACCTCTTACGAAACCGCTTATGAAACCTTCTGTTATCAAAACTATGATACAAAACCTCTATAGTGATACGAAACCATGAATTTACGAAACCAAAACCAAGCTTTTGATACGAAACCTCTGATATACGAAACCACAAAGAGTACGAAACCTCTCACAGTATATGAAACCCAACGGTTACTGAAAGCTCAAGTATATGAAACCTATTTTCGTAATTCCCAAATAAACTCTACTTTCGTACAATAACAAGAAACCCCTTACTTTCGTGAATTCGTAGCTACGAAACTTAGGAAAACTTACATATTTGATCTTTAACAGTTTAAAATGATAAACTCAACGTTATCCTTTCAAATCAATAAGTTTCTATGTTACGAAAGCTAGATTAATCGTTATGAAAGTAATTCTACGTTACGAAAGCTAAGAAATGACTTACGTATGATAGTTTATGAAAGATTTCTACCTTATGAAAGCTTAAAATTGTCCTACGAAAGTGATTTTCCCGTCTAAAAACAGTTACTGAAACCTATTTTCTTGTTTACGAAAGCTATCAAATCTATTTTTTCGATCAATTTGAATTCAAAAACATGTAATTTCCGTAAACGAAGTATTAATCCTGCAATTTGATAGTTACGAAAGCTAATATATTACGTTTTAAGATCAAAAACACATCAAATCATAAAACTAAACCATACGAAAGCTACTATTCATCCTTACGAAAGCTCAATCGATCGAATTTCTTACAATTAGGCTTGATTTGTTCACGAAAACTACACTAGATCTCTCCCGGCGATAGATACCACTTGTTAGATGATATGTTTGCTAAGTAGATATCATACGAAAGTGTTAGCCTCAAAATATTGAGTCGAACATGAAGTTCGTTCATTATGTATTTAAGTCTCGGTCAATCAATTAGTTA
>BQNB010033276.1:21395-38652 GCA_026074375.1 Tanacetum coccineum
GAATACCAGTTAGCTGATATGTTTATGAAAGCTCTTTCACAAGAAAGGTTTGAGTATCTTGTTAGAAGACTTGGTATGAGATGTTTGACTCCAGCAAAACTGGAGGTTATGGCAAAAGAGATTGTTTGATATTTCATCAAACATCGACATGTAAATATTTTTGAAAAAGCAAAATACAAAAAATATAAAACCTAGAAAACCAAATACAAAAATATAAAATTTCAAAAAAAAATACAAAATCAAAAAATCAAAAATTCCAAAAAGAATTTTCTCGACATGTCTCTTGGAATCGATAACATTTACGTACTTAGAAATGTCGATTAACATTGACACGGGTGTGTAAATGAAGTTCAAGCAAGAGTTCAGAAATGTTTTAAAACATGTCATTTCTATTTTCTAAGATGACTTACAGTTACTTCAAACTGTAACTCAGGCTTAATGACAATGGCTTATGTACACATTAGTGCATAACCCGGACTTCAAAGAAAGGAAAGTTTATCTATAATGGTAACTTATCCTAACAACGAGAAAAACAATTTTCTCGGACTTGAGCAGTTTATACAAGATATTCAATGTTGAATCAATTACTGAGATAAGCCAAAAAATAAAAAATTCCAACTTTTTTTTGAGCGATTTTGTTTTTTCCAAATTTATTTTGCCCGACTTCGCGACTCCATACAAAAGTTGCCACGCGTCCTGTTTTTCCTCGAAAATGCACTACTTTTTATGTTTTTTGCCCGACTTTAGTGTTTTTTACCCGAAAAAAACAAAAAAGTCTCGCAAAAACAAAAAGTCGAGCATTCGCGCAGCCTATTTTTGGAAGTTCTACCTAAATGGCCTATTAGTTGGAATTAGGGATCTTCTCGGCCTATAACAGTAAATGGCCCTTCAATGTTTTATGCTCAAGAAAAGGAAAGAGTATGCATAAGTGCGCTTATCCTTAGTGTTAGAAGAGAAGTCTTCTAACAAGTGGGTTTTCAAAAGTTGAACACAATTTTTCAAGAATTTCTCAATGAAAATTCAAAATCTTTCAAAATTGTGTGTTTAACACTCCATCACTCACAAAGATTTCAACGACAATCATTTTCTAACAAGTGGTATCATTTTATAAATGAGTCGATTTTTAAGGGGGAGTTTTTCGAAAACCAAAATTTTTTAAGTTTTTTGATACATCATCTCACGACAATTCTTATGTATTCAAAACATTATCAAAAGTCTCTCAATAACAAATCGATAATTATAATGACAACTTACTTTCGAATGTTTGTTATAAGATGATCCAGTGTATGAGCATAATTTTTTAAGAATTCTTCAATGACAATTCATAATCTTTCAAAATTATGTGCTCAACATTGCCTCATCCTCAATTTTATATCTAATTTACAACTTGGTATCATTTTTTTGGTGTCAAACATATGTAAAATTAAGAGGGAGCAAAACATAATGTTCCATATAATTCATGCTGACACATTTCTCTTCCCTTGAATTTTTCAAGATAAATTTTAATCACTTGGTATTTCAAAAACTAAGTGACTTAGTATTTAAAACAAGGGAAGAAATGTGATTAAAATGTGATCTAAAAAATAATAAGTGATCTAAAAGACTCAAAGTGCTTTTCACTTCAACCCACATGTGCGAAACACTTTCGATTATCGATGTACGTATGTAGGGGGTATTTCAAAAGATGAAACTCTCAAAGTGTCAAACGTTTTGATACTCTATCAAACACTTTGATTGATTTTTCAAATGGTTTTATGGTTACGATCTCATACCCAACAACCTATAAACTCATGAAGATTCTGAAGTCATAAGGTGGTTATGTTAAGTATTAGTCCTATGATCCAACCAGAACTGGAAGGATCTACCCAAGGACACTCCATAGTTAGAAATAGCAGTCCTTAGGTATGATTTAGAGAAGAATGAGAAACAGGAATAATGTTGACTAAGGCATGAGCTAATACTGGAACAATCACAACAAGGTGTTAGTAATGATGTCTTGCTAAGCATTGAAGGGGTTGAAGAATGAAAAAGAAATGTATGGATAAAGGGTGAAAAGAAAGAAGCCCTCCACACAATTTAGGCGGAAACCGGGTTAATACATATGCTATCAGTCTTCACAATGATGAATTCTGGTATTGAAGAAAGACATCATGGAGCCAGTGATGCACTGCACAACCCTTCTTAGCCATTCAAGTTTCTCTCAAAAGATACTTGTCTCATTAGTCACGGAGATCAACACGACTTCTATTGACTTTCTCACTCTGAGTTAGTTGATATTGAAAAGGTGGCAGCCAGCTCCAGCCTCCGATCACTAAAACCAAAACGCACTAATCGAGTCTAAAGCAAAGAGATCAAACATAAATTTCATTAGGACACTCTCATGACAAACACTTGTTGTTCAACATTTATAACACAAGTGATAACAAAGAGTCCTACACATTATCCTTATGATTTTGCCAGAACATTCAGAGTGATACTCTTCAGTATTCACAGTGACAAATGGAAATCCTTCCATTGTCATCATCAAACAACACTGCGGTAGGTGACTTGCGAGATTCTATATGAATCAAACTTGTGTCAACTAGATATCGATTTTGGTCCAGTAAATGAATTGACGACTCAATCAGTAAGATAGTAACTAACTGATTCACTCTTACCGTGTTGTCTGATTTGAGACGTTTCGGTAATGAGAACAAGCAAGTACAGTGAATCTAATGCATATGCGTCAGAGGATCTAACACTTTTGAGCTGGAAACCCTGTCAAGGAGGTTATTTGAACCTACCTGATCAAAGGTACAATATTTATACTATAAAACAGAGAACCAGAGGTTCACGTAACCGAACTCTAACGAATGACAAAGCCATATCCGTCCATATCTGTTATTTATTACTAACATAATTGCAGGTCTAGTCGATGGTGTAACTACCCCATTCCAGCTGAGTCGGATTCATCACCACATGCTCATACTCAAGATATAAAGACATACTATAAGCATCAAGATTTCATAATCAAGAAAGCTAAAGATCAAAGACAAAGACTTCCGCAACTCTGATATTCAAGATATTCCTTGAAGATATCAAGATTAGCAAGACAAAGAGTGTCTAGGAAGATTGTTAGCAAGATTTCAAGATGATGCATAGTATGAGCATGTTGGTCAAGACACAAGATCGCAAGATGGCAAAGACGATAAAGACAAACAAGGAAAAGATTTAAAGATCTCGGATTAAAAGACAAAGTCAAAAGACAATGACAAAGGCTCAAGATCAAAGATCACACAGCATGAAGGAACAAGCCTACAACAAAGATAAAGACCAAGACCAAGACCAAGACTCAAGAGCTCAACGACAACACAATCTCAATGACCTCACTTCGGGGGAGATTGTTAGCCTAAAAATATTAAGTCGACAATAAAAGTATCGATCATTCAACAAGGAAGCTTTGGAGCTTTGGTCATTAATTTATCTACGTTGTAATAGGCTAAAAAGGGTATCAAGCTTGTTTATGTAATCTAATACTCCACGTGTTGTGGGCTAAAGCCCAAGTTAACCCGAGCCCGACCCATTAGACAAAACCACATGACCCAAAAGGCTTATGGAAGTCGGCCTATTTGTGGTATTAATACCCCTCTCCAAAGATGGAGAGGGTGTTGGTTCTTTAATTCTTGTAAGGATCCATCCAAACACTCCCTTTCTTCTTAATCTAATCTTCTCTCTTTCCTTCTCTCTATTTTCTTATTTTGGATCTACTATGTGTGAAGTGAAATATGGTTTAGGATTGGGATAATAGTACGTAACACTAAAGTCGCACCGTAATCATAATTTATTGAAAAAATTTATTGCAACAGGTAATCGTAATACGTGTGAAACAACTTATAAGACACTCACAGGAGTAACAAATATGAGCAAACACAACAAGTACCTGATCGAGGCCCCTGATTATTTGCATCAGATTAGAGAGACCTGATTTTCTGGTATGTTTCTTGAGAAACTAAACTTTATGCAATCTAATTCATTAAAAAATTAAGGGTTTGTCGTTGAAAGTATGTGATTGTATAGAGAATATATATGTTTTCATAAATCAAATTATTACGATATCAACATCACTTGATGAACAAATCGACTTGACGGTTGTATATATATTTAAACTACCAGCAAGGCATTTTTCAACCCGCTTGATCCATTTAGTATATATGACAGGTCCCCCTCTTAATAAAAATTATCCTTAACTTGTATGAGATTAGAAACGACCCAAAGCGACTTACTCAAAAGTTTGTGGGCAAGTGAAATTTAATGTATTTAAGGCTAAATTTTGAACTTAAAATGTACTTTAGGTGTTTAGGATTTGCTTATTTCTAATGTTCATGGATATAAGCAAAAGCATATATGTACCTTTAAAATAAGCACGTCGAGAAATAGTGTTTGGATTTCATATTTTGTAAAATATGATGGTGCCCTCCCAACATTCCACAGACCTTGCGGCCACCGGAGTTGATTCAACACAGGTAGAAGCTGTTGAACCAACCAATCCAGTCTCACCAGCTACTGCAAGCAATGTACCTAAAACTGTTGAAGCAAGCATAAAAGAACCACCAAAAGAGCTATCGACACTGCCGAGTGAACAACAAATAACCTCTATCCAAAAAGAAGATGTGCAAAGCAAGTTGCCAAAGAAATCTACGCGAAAGGCACTATTTGAAAGTGATCCAAAGACCGACACGACTGAAGTTATCAAAAAACTGAAACACGATGGTTGAATGAAGCATTTGCAGTCCTATAATATTTATGCAATCTACTTACGCAGCCTGTATGTGTATCCATTACTTTATCTTTTGTACTACTGCTATTAGGAACATGTATGTCGTATGCGCACTCTATTTGTGTAAACTATATGTGCCTTTGCACATTCCATCTTTTGTAGAACTACTATTAAGAATATAAAAAAAACTTTTTTCATAAACCATATTGTTAGTGTAAATATTACCATATTTAATCTATACAGTCTCTTTATGTTTTGGTGATGACAAACATGTAACTTGTAATACGTAACGTAAAGTGCGCAAGTTACTCATAATCACAAATCATCAATGCATACATGCATCAACATCTCTCGACGTCTCAAGACTGCATCAACGCCGACATTTGTTTGCACCCGACGTAAATCACGTAAGGTATGTACAAACAAACATTAAACTTGTAGGATGATCAAAGAAATAAGTTTTTGTCTTAAAACTCTACATTTTTATAAATATAACAAAACAAATTCTTAAAAATTAATTAGACAAATTATTTTTAAATTATAAAAAAAATGTTTTATGTGGTAATTATTTTAAAATTCAAATCTGGTCATTTTCCCCCTAAAACAAGTCAGATTTTCACCAGATAAATATGTCACCACAAAAAGACAAAAACAGGAGCGTCTGTCGCGGAGGCCCCCTTAAATATAGGATGGTCCCCCAACGGCCCCCTAATATATCTGAGGGCGTCACTTTTTGACAGACAGATTTCAGCTCCTATAAATAATGGCTCATTTCCAACTATTTCCTGGCCCTTTTGCACAGATTTCTTTCAGTTCTTTCTCTCTAAATCTGACTACATCTCTCTACATCTTTGATTATTTAACTTGTTTAATCTTGTTTAAATATGATTCAATCTTCTATCTATTCTTTATTTCCTCAAGTGCAAGAGAAGAACTTTCGTCATCGTCAAGATACGAAGTTATGTAGTCTAGTTAGTCCATTTGTTACATATAGATCGAGTCCATGCCTTCTAATCTTTAGTAGTGAGTAGATCCGGATAGTATACAAATCCGGAAGTGTAGTATGTGTGTTGGTTAGTATTTTAGGCCTTAAAATACTCTTGTGGAGTGATAGATTGGTTCTAGCTAAGATTATGACTCGACATCTAGCTTAGTGTCGGAAAATAATGTAAGCAACTTGTACGGTTTTCTCCGACAAGAAGGGAGCTTGTTGACTAGTAAAGTAACTCTCGAGTTGGGTACTCGGGGAGTGGGGTAAGGAGAAGAGGAGCTTCGTGACCAAACCACTATAATCATTGTGTCCGATTTGCATTTCTTTTTACTTATCTCTTTACGCTTATAGTTGCATTTACCGCTTTATATTTGCATATGCATAATATAGATGATTGTGTGACTTGTAGTTTATATTGTTGTGATTATATTTGTGTCATGGATATTGTATTTATGGTTATGTCATTGGATATGCTTTACTACCATATGTATAGTTGTTGTAGATCTAGTATTAACACTCTTCATATTGCGTCACAACTGATCGGATATTTGATACGGAAGTATTTCAGTTTTTAAACGGAAACGTATTCACCCCCCTCTACGTATTCCACACATACATCCCTAGCATTGCCCCTGCCGCAACGCGCGGGTCACTTTCTACCTCGTTTACAAAATATTTACAAAAATATTTTCACATAATGATGGGTGAATCAATTGTTCAATCAAATTAGTTTCTTGTTTTTTTACAATTGTTTTAATCGGGCAAATAATCTTGCCATATTATTTTGTGGAAACTGTTTTGTAAATATTTTGTGGACATGACATTTTTCTTTTAAGAGAAAAAAAAAGTTAAGTGCAGTTTTTAGCGTGTAACTGTTACAAATGTTGTTTTGTTAGATTTTACTTTATAACATTCTTATAACACATAATTAAAAAACATCCTTTTCAATAACATTTTTATAACACGTCACCAAAAGAATTTCACTCACAAAAAATAATAATTCACGCTTATATTATAAGTTGGAAGTTAACGCTTTAGTGTTTATGTAAGTGTTTAATGAATTTGTTGGATTTGAAGCTTATTATAAAACCAGGTAAAGACACGTGAAGTTCACGGGTATTTTAAAGAGAGACCATAAAAATTGATACTCCGTAATAATTTTTGTATTGCGCAAAAATATGTTAAAAGAAACATGTCAGTCTACGCAATTGAAAATAGAAAGTTCGTACAAATGAAACATATGTGTAATCAAACAAATAGTGAGATAACCACAAGAACACATAAAGTTGCATAAGCAAATATGTTAGTTTTTGGTTTTGATAAACTTTCTTTTGTTGCGGGAATCTAAAGGCATAATGTTGAATAACATGTCGACATCTTTTAGTTGATCTTTAATACAAACTCGCTTGCCCAAAAGATCGCTCGAGCTTTTTGGGTTTAGTCGAAAGTTACATTTTTGTGTATGATTCATACAAACATTATGATTATCCTCCTACACTAAGTTTAAACACTGTGTTCCTGTGATTTTTGAAAAGGAGAGTGGAAAGAAAGTTGAAGTGAAGTAAAGAAAGGAATGTGAAGAGAAAGAAAGTTAATTAATTATTTTGTGTTCTTAAATTTTTAAGAAAAGAAAGTAAAATTAATGAAAGTTGTACATTTATGTGAAAAGAAAGGAAGTTAATGAAGTTGATCGGCTCATCCTCGAGTTTCATCCCTATGGAGTGAAAGTTCTTGTTTCTTTTCGTTCAAAAACTCAAGAACTTGGCATATTTTTAGTTTCTCTCCCTTTCTTCCACTTTCATTCTCAAACACAAACTTAAAAACACATGTTATATGTAAAGTAAATATAAGATTGAAGATTATATGCTATACCATACGATCGTCGCTTTTACATGTAGGATTTCGTTGGATCAATTAAGTGCCCAATAGTCTCTAAATAAATTTAAACATAAATTACATTAAGTATAAGAAGACTCGCAGGTAAAGAAATCGGTTAGCAACATAAGCAAGGTTCACGTCAGAGACATCGTCAAAGAGTTGAAGATAACTTAAAGATATAATCTTTAGCTGACGCGGAGTGAGCTATTATGTATAAGAACTAAAAGCTAAAGAATAAAAAAAAAAGAACAACTAATTCTCAAGACAACTGGCTAACCATTAGGGCTTAGGTTTCAGCCATAGCTTTGAGCCAAACATCAAAACTGCTTGTAGTGGTGACTAACTTCAGTTTCGGCCACCCAAATACTCTTATTTATACACAAATATACCTAACAAAACGAACATCACACTCACACCTCACCCACACCAACAACCAAGTTCACAATCCGGTTGTTCAACAGACAGACTCCTCCCTTTTTGCTATGGAATACGTGTGGGTGGAGGTGAAAGACGCGTTGATTTTATCATATTAAACATGGTCTAAGGGCAAAATATGTAGTGTAACATAGGATTAAGTAGAACTAGTTACAAACTTTTTGACATAATAAATTCAAGCGTTTTTGTCATGTCTCTAAAACTATCAAAAATTGCATTGACCTCGTTTTCACACACACAAAAATCACTAGATCTATGTAGTTAAAACTTTGTAAATGTATCCACTTTGTCATCGAATTTTTGCAGGACGCCTAACCATCAATCAGACAATATTTTTTTGTTTTCGTATACTTTGCATATATTGGACTTCCTTTTGGATGAATAGGACTCTATATCATATTGCAAACTCACAAAACAGAACAGAAGTATTAAAAAACCAAAAAATGATTAAAGAAATTAGTCAAAGTTGATTACCAAAAACATTGAAAGATAGTATTTCCTAAAATTATTCATCACAGCCTGTTAGTTTTCCAGACGTCGTTGACACCACTAAACATCATAAAAACAGAAAGCCCAAACCGTTACTACGTAACATAATCCGGGTCAGAAAAACATGAAGCGTGTATTATACATGTAAACTAGTTTATGAAGTCTTTCATTGGATCTTCATGACGAACCTTCGTCATCCTATACGCCTCCATGTCTTCAGCTGTAACCTGATCATCCCACTTGACATTGTATTTGCGCTTCCTTCCATCTTTCTCTTCTCTCTTCCACTTCTGCAACTGCACAAATCCCAACAGCAATTTAGTATAACATTAATAACTGAATAAATCAATTGTTGGTACCCAATACAGAAAGATCTAAAAGCAACATATAGTCATATTAAGAGGATAAAAACTCACCTTAATTGCTTCAGTAACTTTGTCTTGGTCCAAATCCAAGTCATCGGGTATGTCTGTACCCCAAGTGGCAAGCTGCATCCCTTTAGCGGGGCCATTCACATCTGATGAGAAAGTCAAACCTTCAGTAGCAGCCTCTTTACGGGCAATGTTAGACTTCATCAAGTCTATTGCAGCTTCAGCAGCTTCTATTCCAGCTGCACCCGTACAGTAACTGAGCTTAACAAACTGTTTGCAACATTTGTATCCCCATTGATGATCTTTCCACCAAGATCCCCAAACGGTCGTGTGGTTACTGATGCAAACATCCACTTCATACTTGCTTTTAGGAAGAGCCATTTCTTGTCCTCTAATGATCCTGCCTGCACGATCATACTCGACTTCCCTTTCACTTTGCCCTAACAGCAACTCTCTCGGAAGTGTTTCTTCAGCAGCCGCATTCCCATATTTATCCACAATCGTCTTCTTCACTTGTGACTTTAACCTCTCTTTACTAACCTTGAAATTTTTATACAAGATTTCAGCTTGTGAAGGAGCCGCTTGCACATGCACATCGCTCCCCCTAACATACGATTCCAAAGCATGCATATTCGTTTGCTTAAACTCCAAAGCTTGACCACTAACTCTATTTTGATTATCTCCAGCATAAAACTTCTCGTTCGGATCCATATCTGGAAGTGGATCCTCACGCATGGATCTAGTTTTTGGGTCATAATAAGCTGAGTTAACATCAAGATTGAAAAGGTATTTTGCTCTATCTTCACGAATACGCAAATTCCTCACGGTTCCAGTGGACCCACCGCCAGTAGTACGCACACGTTTCTCAACTTTAGCAAAATCCATCTGTAAACTCTCATCTACTTTAGCTTCATCTACCTTTAAACCGTCTTCGTTATCCTCATCATCACTAACCCCTAAATCAACATTTTCGAGATCACCCTTCTCTAGCTTTCTTAGCTGTTGCTCTTTCAAGAACTTCTTTCGCGCTTCATCACGAGCTTCAAATCTATAAATGACATCAGCATACGATGCTGCATCATAACCATTCCACCTATCTCTTTTCCCATCATAATCGAACACAATTGTTTCTATCTTTTCATCAGGTGCAATGTTTTCACCCGTCCATTCGGCTCCAACTTTTCGAGGCCTCTCCACACAGTCTTTCGCTTCATGTGTCATAGCTCCGCAGTTTTTACACGCACCCTTCCTATACTTATAAGCCTGTAATATTGTCACACCTCTGTCATAGCACGAGTTTGTGTTACTTGAATCCAACTTCCAATTCTTTTGATGCTTTAAACCCGGCCTCTGTGCATTGAGATACCAAGGGGACAATGACATAAAAGCAGGAATATGGGGATTGATTTCCTTTCCATCTTCATCAACTTCAGCAGGTGCAAGCCCAGCTTTACGGGCTTCTTCAAGTTCCTTCTGCTTTCTGTGTTCCTTACCGGATTTAAACGCCCTACCAGAACAAAACACAATATCTAGCACGATTTAGTAAGATGAAGAAAGAATCAACCCACGTGTTGATACTTCCAAATACATTAACATACACCAACTCTTTCTCAAACTTAGAGTAACTTCAAGTTAGTTAGATAGTGTTTGGGGTCACATTTTAGGATATTATCTGGTAGCTTTCGCAAAACAGAGAATCAGAAAAAAAAAAGTATCTAACAAACCTTATGAAAAAAGTAATCCCAAACACCTAACCAATTCTAAAAAATCAGTGTATGAAGCTCTGCAAATGCCTAATCTGTTTTGAAAACGCAATCCCAAACACCCCTTATTGTCACTATCTGTCGACAAGTATCATCTAGTCCATTTGGGGGCGGCCAGGGAAGGGTCAGAAAGGTCACAAGATACCCCAGTTAAACTGGGTACATCTGCGTTAACCCGCCGATTTTCAATTAGTTTTTCTTACAATTACTACCTATAACTGTAATTAAGTTTTTTTTAAGTCATTCATATCATAATACTAAGTGCGAATCAACTAAATAGGTAGCGAACAATAATAAACGCTAAATTGTAACCTAATGAAAAAAATTGAACAATTACTGTAAAGTTAGGTATAATTTATGTACCTGATGATTTGACCATGATGGAATTAGTTGTTGATTAATGATTATCAAAGGCTTAATCGATTTTATATAAACGGTGAAAGTGAAAGTAACCCTAAATCGAATGAGTTTAGGGGATGGTTATTTTTGTGAATTTATACTTTTTGCTTGTTCGGTTGGAGGTTAGATGGCTTTTGAATGCGTTTTTTTTGCCCGGGTTTCGAGCCTTCGGATAGTAGACTTTTTTTTTGCATGAGGGGTTCAAATAGAGTCAAGTTCGGGTATATAATTTTTAGTCTTGATCTAACATTGACCCGATCAAAATTGACCCGAACTCGACCACTTGACCCGACTAACACCCCTACTCATAACTGATAACACTATTTATCCTTATCTTTAACGCTCATTATGTTTAATTTTTTATTCTCCTCATGTGCCTCGCACCCAAAGATATTTTGTCATTTTATTGTCATTCATAACAGTTTCGAATGATATGCACATGAAAGAGGCGACAGGTTATTCGGATGATGAGGTGCCTCAGGTGCCTACCAAAATACAACTGGTGGCGTCAATTAGCATGAATTTCACACTGCTAAACTTACCAAGGTTGTGTTTGGCGTGAGGCTTATAGGGGCTCATACATGCTTGAACTTTTCAAATAAGTTTTGTTTGTCATATATGTTTATGAAAGATTTTATAAGTCATAATTCTCTATAAGTCTAATCCTATTAAAATGATGTTATGGGGGCTTTTATTTTGTCAAATTACTTAAATACCCTTCCAAATTTAGTAGATACCACGTAAAAGCTGAAAATATATATATTAATTTAATTTAATGTATTTTTATGCGATTTTACATTAATAATCTTCAATTTCAACTAATTCACCAAACAACTTTGTAAAAATATAAAATCTATCTTCCAGCTTATATAATAAGCTTCAACTCCGGCCTAACCTCCAGCTCCAGCTCTAACCGCAGTTACAACCCAAGTCTCGAAAAGCCATTACTCATTTCATCTCGTGTTTATGTTTTTATATTTAGATATTTCAAAATAAGTGTTCAGTTTGTATTTAAACCAATCAAAAGAGACTTTAGTGAGTAAAAATGCTATTTTATTTAAAAGGAATTACATACATCCCCATTTAAACATCACAATTTACATATTTTTCTCCAACCAAAATTTTAAATTACAAATTTCCCCATTTTCGTATCAATTTATATCAAGACAATTATACCCTTTCAATCTTTTCTGATTTAATTTCCCATGAATAAACTGTCCTTCCTCTTTATACTCATGAACCAAACGGTAAGCTTGTCAATCAGACTAGCTTATGAGTGACACCTTCGTTTGTGTGTGACTTTAGGCCTTAGTTGCATGAGACTTTCTTATTCAATATGAAAAATTGAGAATAATGAAGAAAAAGAAACCCATGAAAGGGTGTTGGAATACATATGACCGATTTTCTAAGTTTCCAGGTACATCTATTTATCTTATAAATTTTTGATGCTACAATTATATGAAAATATAATATTTTATTTTATTGTTACTTATATTAGAAACTTTAGTAATAATGTCATTGAAAATTTTATTATTAGAAATATCTATGTATTAAGGGTGAAAATATGTCTTTATTTGATGCAACAGTACATCTAATTTTTATAACTCAATGCTCATTAGTGTTTACAGTCAACATTTCTCGTTTTTGAACTATAGTCAAGTGTATATAAGTTATAACATATGATCTAAGTCTTATTAAAAAAGTCAATACTGGCCTAATATGGATATCATTTTTAACAAGCTTAGATTTACTATGTATATAATGTGAATTTATCAACCATATAAATCAATCTTAATAATCTCTACCACCAAATGTTAATCAAACCCGTTCCAACGAACGGGCCTGCAGCTAGTATATATATAAAAGAATAGATATATATAATATATATTATTAAATACTAACTCCGAACCGAAAACCAAATTCATATTATATATATATATATATATATATATCTATAACATATATATGGGGCTAACTATGAGTGTATAAATATGATTTAGTGACTGGATGCCACCTCAATGATGACATGGCACATATGATTCATTAATTTTCGAAATTAGGCCAAAAATCAATCCATAGGAAGGTTTGAACTTGTGACCTCTACTTAATATTCAACACCCTTACCAACTGAGCCAAGCCATTATTTGTGTTTTATTATCTAAAACTATAATAATATCTTCCAAAAAAACCATATTGATATCTTTCAATTTTTAAAAATATATATCAAAGATATACTCTTAATAAAAACCAGATATCTTTTGAGTTTAAAAAATCTATAAAGATATAACAGAATAACAACGTACTCTAGCCCTAGATCAAAATCATTACATACGAGTTTCAGGTTTTATGGGATCTAATTAAACATTAAGGTTTGTGTTTCTTAATTTTCTTACCGATTCAGCTTTTGCTTTTTATTTGCATATTTTGAGGGGATATAAAGTTACGAGAACAGTTCTGATTGTTTATGTGATTAAAGAGAAGAACAATGATTATGAATTTATAAGTAAAAGTTATCACCATCAAAATTATTCAAAGAATCATACAATATCGTACAAGCCAAAATCAAAGTGATCATGTATATAGTGACCCACATGACACGTTATTATGAATTAGGTTTCATAACTTATTTTTGTTTTGATGACACGTAAATCCACATTAGATCCATTATCTGTGTGAGTCTCATTGCATGTAACAAGAATACAAAATGAATTCATATACCATTATTAACTTCAAGTTTTTTTAAGAACGAGCTGTGGATCGAGTGTGAGAAAATGGCGCGTCAAAAGGTTACAACCACAGCTAAATAAATCGTTTGGGTCTTACGAAATGGTCAGTTGACACTTACGGATGCATAAGATATAAGATTTCTCTGTGGGTTTAAACATTCTAAGAATGTGTTAGCTTCAAATAATACTTCCTATTCAACAGAAAACGTTGATTAATCTAATTTTTTCAGTGCACGAGACATATTTATTGGTGTATATGAACCTAAGAAGCAAAAATTACTAAAGAGCTGCCCCGAAAATTTTAGTACCTTAGCTCACCTGGTAAGTTCCGTCTGTATGCGTACTCACTAGCCTCTTTAGTTTATATTTATTAGTTTATCTTTGCAGATTTTGTATCGTGTTATCTGAAGTGTTTTTTAAACTTAATGTATAGACTGCAAGTGTTGTTGGATGAGCTGCTTCGTCTATTATACGTGTACCAACTGAGGTATTGATAAGTGTAAAATACATATATCCGTTTGTACCTAAAAAGACCCAATTAAACCCAAAACAGTCCAAAAATAGCAAAAATATGCTTGTATTTGTGTTTTGTGTATGCAGGTACGGATAAGTCAATAATCACAAGAAAACAGTCAAAAGCGTAGGATTGTGTGATGAGCATAGATTGGATAGATACCGTAGATGGGTCTTAGCGCCTAGAGAAACATTCCATTAGCTGCTTTTGTCGCAGCACGATTGTGAATTTGTGATCCCTCCATCACATGAGAACTTAAAAAACATTCACTTCGCTATCTGATAAATATTCTTTTTCCATATCATGTCGCTGAAAAATTTTCTAAACCTGAAATTGTGCCTTTTACCTTAATATTGCTACAGTACATTAATTGAAATCAGCGCCGCTAAGGTGCAAAAAGTAAGGGTTACTTTGCATATGGTGAGTCAACAGAATTTGCATCTTGCTCAATCAAACAATCAGTTGCAAGTGGTCAGTTTGCTCTCACATAGTTTTTTGATTTTCTTATACTTTTGCTTCTAAGATGAATAACTATGTTGTGATACATTTCTTTATGTTGTAGGATCTAAATTTAATCAAGGAATCGGTAAGTGGTCAAGGAAACTGCTAGGTAATCTCTCCGTCACCATGACTTCTAACAGTGATTTTGGTCTTTGAGGGTGCTTTTGAGATGATTTTCAGTATCATCAGAGAGTAAGGAGGATCAGAAGGAGGTGTTGTTGTGCAGGTAACTCGATGGATCAAAAAACTGCACTTTGTATCGGTGACTCTATATGGAGCTTCCATTGCTTGAAAATAAAAAATCTTATGTATACATGTAACCTCACATGACTCTCTTGAATTGTTAAATAATCTCCTCCGCAACAATGCATCAAATCAGGTTTGAGTTTTTCTCTACAAAATAACATAATCAAAGGGACTTTATAATTGTATGGCTAATGTTGATGGTAACGTGGTACATCATCCTTCCTCAGTTAGAGTTTTGGATATTGTTTTATTTCAGGTTCTTTACTTCGTATGGTTTCTTGTCTCATGACTTGCACCTTTGTTTCTATTATCTTCCTTTCATATGGAACTTTGAAATCTCATTACGAGTTTATGCCAAAATCAGATTTAAAGGTATTTAATTTGTTTTTAAATATACATCAACGGATTTTTGTTCTCCGTTTTCTGATTGGCTTTATATTTCGATGTAGAAATTGCTAGCTGGTATACTTTCTGATTGGCTTTATATGGATTCTATGATGAGTGCATAAGGATGTATGATTCTGTCAAACGTTTGGAGATGCACTGACATATTCGATTACCTAAGGTTTGTTAAATTCCGTATATACGGTTTATGTCTGATGGTACTAGGTATTTGATCTCGGGTTTGACTAACACGTGATTACTACACATTTGTATTTACTAATATTTATTTATAGTTTACTTGATAGGATTACCTTCTACCAATTAAACATATAATTTCACTACACATTTGTATTTACTAATGCATTATATGATAGATCTGATGATCTAAATTGCATTCCTACACAACACAAACACAATTAAACTTTGTTGTCATCATATTATATGTGCAGATCCAATTGTCACAGTTGCATGATTTGCAAGGTCAAGATCAACATAAGTATCAGGTAATCTATATCATGGCTTTCGGTAACTTTTTTTTGAGTAAAGGGTTTTAACCCGGTAAATATATATCATGCCTCTCGGTTGATGTCTATAACGGTATTACAAATATGTATTACATTATGTGTATCCATTATATCTTTGTATTTATCAACCCAGGTAACATGTTTGGTGATACGTTGACCATTCTATTTAATAAGAATAAATAATTCTCAAACCCTAAAGTTACCTGCTAACATTTGACCATTCTGAAGGTTGATAGAGCATCCATTTTTTTTGTGAATTGAATGCTAACATTGTGCAAGTGATCATAAAGTCCATATATATAGCAATTCAGACAACTATATATGCTTTTTTCTGTACCCGATGATAGGGTTCGAGTGGACTGCTGCCAAGTTTTTGTGGTTCTACTACTTCTTGTTTATCAGTCGGCTTTACACCCTGCACTCTCTGCTTATCTCAATTAAATGTAAAATCTATCCATTAACCTTAAAGGTAGATGTAGAACCTTGACAACAATGTCATTGCTCTCAACTTCTTTTTGAAATTTTAGAGCTTAAAATATTATATGATCGGTCTCCTAGAAGTTGTTTAGATTACATAACTTATTTGCATCTAACCCTTATTTGACGCTGTCGCATAAATACATTATTTCTCTTTTCTCAGGGTACTTTTTGTAATTTTAGTTTTGTTATTTCTGGCTTTTTTCTGCTTTGTAGATCTGTGGTGACATCCATGGTCAGTTCTATGACATGAAAGAGCTATTTAAAGTTGGTGGTGATTGTCCAAAGACCAACTACTTGTTTCTTGGAGATTTTGTGGACAGAGGCTTCTACTCAGTGGAGACTTATTTGCTTTTACTTGCCCTTAAGGTAAAACCTATATCTTAGTATATTTGGACTTTGGTTATCACAAAATCAGAAAACGTTGCAAGATAAGTTGCTTTATAGTTTATACAGTACGTATATGCATGGATGCGATGTATCGTGTTTATTTACTTGTTTGTTGCAGACCTGTTATAAATCTCTTAAAAAGTGTTATTATATAGAACAATTATTTTCTTTGTTCTGGTATGCTCCTGGCTCCTGCTATAAGCGAACCGCTCTATACCATCCTTTATTCGCAAGAATTAGAAAGCTACACATCCTTCTGTTAATTGATTTTATCCTTTAAATATTCACAATATAACATCATAACTGTGTGTAGGAGTAGGACATCCTTGTACATATTTTAGTAAGTTCATAGAATTTGTTATTCCAGACATAGTGTCAAATCATATGCTATCTCAATCCATATTTATAGACTG
>BQNB010033277.1:0-52465 GCA_026074375.1 Tanacetum coccineum
AGGAATGGTTGAATGCTTAGCCTTGGCCGATCTTGGCGCTAGCATCAACCTTATGCCTCTTTCCGTATGGAAGAATCTTTCTCTTCTCGATCTTACCTCCACTAGTATGACTCTTGAACTTGCAGACCGAACGATTACTCGACCAAAAGGTGTCGCCGAAGATGTCTTTGTTAAAGTGGGGAAGTTCCATTATCCGGCTGATTTCGTAGTCGTTGATTTTGATGCCGATCCAAGGGTTCCCCTCATTATTGGGAGACCTTTTCTAAGGACGGCACGTGCGTTAATTGATGTTTATGGTGAAGAAATAACTCTTAGATACAATGATGAAGCCATAACCTTTAATGTCGGGCACACTTCGAGTCACTCCTATAGATATGATGATGCATCGGTTAATCGAATCGATGTCATAGACGTTACATGTGAGGAGTATGCTCAAGAGGTGCTCGGATTTTTAGATAGATCGTCAAGTGGCAATCCTACTCCTACGGATCCTATCATCGCTTCTCCTTCCCCCTCGTTCACTCCTTTTGAGGGAGGAGATTTCATTTTAGAAGAAATTGAGACTTTTCTACATACCCCGGATGAGCTTTCTAATTTAGATGACGATTATTACGACACGGAGGGAGACATTCTTTACCTTGAAAAATTGTTAAATGAAGACCCGTCTCCGACTCTCCCTCCGATGAAGAATGACGACCTTAAGCAAGTTGATGTTACTTTAACAAAGCCTTCAATTGAAGAACCACCGGAACTTGAGCTTAAGGATTTACCTTCTCATTTAGAATATGCATTTTTAGAAGGAACCGATAAGTTACCCATCATAATTTCAAAAAAGTTAAAAGATGAAGAAAAAACCGCCCTTCTAAAAGTTCTTAAGTCACACAAACGGGCAATCGCATGGAAAATCTCTGACATTAAGGGTATCGACCCATAAAGATCATTGACTACCTACTTGATTAGTTACGGGATGGCGCGTATGCATTGACTACCGAAAGTTAAATGATGCCACCCGTAAAGATCATTTCCCGTTACCGTTTATGGACCAAATGCTTGAGAGACTCGTGGGAAATGAATACTATTGTTTTCTAGATGGTTTTTCAGGATATTTTCAAATACCTATTGACCCGAAAGACCAAGATAAGACCACCTTCACTTGCCCTTATGGGACGTTTGCCTACTGTCGTATGCCTTTTGGTTTATGTAATGCTCCGGGCACGTTCCAAAGGTGCATGATGGCCATTATTAACGACATGATCGAGAAAACAATGGAGGTCTTCATGGACGATTTCTTGGTCATTGGAGATTCTTTCTCGCGGCGCGGAGTACAAAGATATTTTCAAATAACTATTGACCCGAAAGACCAAGATAAGACCACCTTCACTTGCCCTTATGGGATGTTTGCCTACCGTCGTATGCCTTTTGGTTTATGTAATGCTCTGGGCACGTTCCAAAGGTGTATGATGGCCATTTTCCACGACATGATCGAGGAAACAATAGAGGTCTTCATGGACAATTTCTCGGTCTTTGGGATTCTTTCTCGTCTTGCCTCTCCCATTTAGACAAAATGCTAAAACGGTGCGAAGATACTAACTTGGTTCTAAATTGGGAGACGTGCCATTTCATAGTTAAAGAGGGCATTGTCTTTGGCCATAAGATTTGAAAGTCCGGGATTGAGATCGACAGAGCTAAAGTTGATGTTATAGCTAAACTCCCTCATCTGACTTCCGTTAAAGGCGTTCGAAGTTTTTTAGGTCACGCCGGGTTTTATCGTCGATTTATCCAAGATTTTTCTAAAATCGCCCGGCCGATGACCCATCTTCTTGAAAAAGAAACTCCGTTTGTTTTCTCGAAAGAATGTATTGAAGCATTTAATATACTTAAAAAGAAGTTAACCAAAGCCCCGATTTTAGTTTCCCCTGATTGGGACCTATGTGTAATGCTAGTGATTATGCAGTAGGTGCAGTCTTGGGGCAATGTAAGACCAAACATTTTCAGCCTATACACTATGCAAGTAAGATCATGACAGATGCTCAAGCACATTACACGACTACAGAAAAAGAATTATTAGCCGTTGTATATGCTTTCGAGAAATTTCGGCCTTACTTAGTCTTATCAAAGACAATAGTATATACGGACCACTCAGCTCTCAAGTATCTTCTTGCTAAGCAAGATGCTAAGTCGAGATTGCTCTGGTGGATTCTCCTACTCCAAGAATTCGATGTTATAATTTGTGATAAAAAAGGAGCGAAGAATCTCGTGGCCGATCATTTATCTAGACTAGAAAATTCTCATGAAGGTGATCTCGAGAAAACAAAAATTAATGAAACTTTTCCTCTCGAGACCCTTGGAATAACATCTTCTCATAATGATTCAAGTACCCTATGGTTTGCCGACATTGCAAATTACCATGCGGGGAATTTTGTAGTAAAAGGGATGTCGTCCCAACAAAAGAAAAGTTTTTTAAGGATGTTAAAGTATTAATTTTGGACGTACCCCTATTGTTAGGAATTTGTGCGGATCAAGCTGTTAGGCGGTGTGTTAACGGACCAAAGAAGCCGTGATATCCTCACGGCTTGCCTGTAGAGATCCCACCAGGGGATCATCATGGGTGCGAACTTCACCGTTTAAGAAAGTCTTCGATTCCAGGTATCTATTGGCATACTATTTACCGAGATGCCCTACTTGGTCACACGGTGTGGCTGTCATTTAAGGCAAAATCTCACAACGTGATGAAATGCCTCAAAATGCAATTCAAGTATGCAAGATCTTTGACGTGTGGGGCATCGATTTTATAGGACCATTCCCGTCTTCTAGAGGGAACAAGTACATTCTCGTGGCCGTCGACTACTTGTCTAAATGGGTTAAAGCAAAAGCGCTCCCCACTAATGATGCCCGAGTTGTTGTTAAATTCTTGAAATCTCTTTTTGCCCGATTTGGAACTCCTCGTGCTATAATTAGTGATCGCGGTACCCATTTTTGCAATGACCAATTCGCGAAAGTCATGCTTAAGTATGGAGTTACCCACCGTCTTTCTACCGCGTATCATCCACAAACAAGTGGACAAGTGGAGGTTTCAAATCGTGGTTTGAAACGTATTTTAGAAAGGACCGTAGGTGAAAATCGTGCTTCATGGTCTGATAAGTTAGATGATGCATTATGGGCCTTCCGTACCGCTTTCAAAACACCCATCGGGTGCACTCCTTATAAGCTCGTGTACGGAAAGGCTTGTCATCTTCCTATTGAACTTGAACACAAGGCCTATTGGGCCTTAAAACATTGTAATTTTGACCTTAAGACCGCGGGTGATCACCGAAAAGTTCAAATGAATGAATTAAATGAACTCCGAGATCAAGCTTACGAGAACTCTTTAATCTACAAAGAGAAAACAAAGAAGATTCATGACTCCAAGATTAAGAACCGCGTTTTCAACGTTGGTGATCGAGTTCTTCTCTTCAATTCTCGATTAAAGATTTTCTCGGGCAAGCTTAAAACCCGTTGGACCGGACCATTCACCGTTGCTCAAGTTTTCCCTTATGGTGCCATCGAGTTATCTCAAACTGACGGACCAAACTTCAAGGTGAACGGTCATAGACTTAAGTACTATTTTGGAGGGGACATACCATTGATGGTTGTCCCGGATCTCTAAACTATCCCCATGGACAAATAAATTCAGGGAAGAGTCAAGCTTAGTGACTCATTAATAAACAAGCTCTTCGTGTGTAGCAACCCATGCTTATCCTTAGTAGTAGTATATTTATGAATAAGTGTGATGTGAGGAGGCTTGCCTCTTCCTTTCTTGTGTTTCATGTTTTGTGGTTTTATGTCCAGGATTGCCCAGATTTTGAAGGCTCTCGTGCTCATGGTTTTGTCCATTCATACACTCGAGCTTCATATCCCCAGCTTCATTTAGGGAATCCAATATCCAAATCTTATCGACTAACGTTTATCTTTAGCATAATTAATAAACGGCTTTAGATTTGCGTAGAGACCCTGCCTAAAACATTGAGGACAATGTTTCGTTCTAGTATGGGGGAATCTATTGATTTGATTATATCTGCGACCGTTGTTCTCACGTAACCTGTTTTTCCACCAAAAATATGTGATTTATGTGAAAATAGCAAAATTTTAAAATTTTTTGTGCATGATAAAGTGAAAAAGTGATAAATGTTGAAATAAAGTGATGAAATAAGTGTTGTGACACAAATAAAGGTGAGAACGAGAAATAAATTTTGATCCGACCGGTTTTATACCTTAGCTTTTTCCTTAACATATTTAAATCGAGTTTGTTGCTAGTCTTATGTAGGCTTATCCATTATGCCGAACTTGATTTATTAGAATTAAGTATTTTGTGCCAGTCCTATGTGACTTGTTAAAGTTGCCGATCTTAATTCCTAGGCTAAGCATTCGCAAGTCTCTTTCTAGAATTTTAAATTGTGAAGAACGAGAAATGATAAAGTTGAGTATAAGTCATGATATTAAGCATGGAATAGTTGGTTTTCTTTAAAGCTTATATGTATTAATTGTGGCTTTTTCTCTCATTTGTTTGTCGCACTTGTATATTAATAATGTTTTTTTTTTTTAAATAAATAAGGTTGTCCGTTTAAACTAATCTTTTAGTGACTTCCACTACTTGGAAAGACGATTGCCAATAAAATAAAGTACACATCGGGATTCGGATATGTCATACTAATATATATATATAAAACTATATATATAAAATATATATATATATAAATATATATATATATATATATATATATATATATATATATATATATATATATCATATGAATAATTGCTTTACTTACACCTTAAAGAGCCTTCGGGTATATAGGTGTAAGTAGAGTATACAGGGAGATTACTTAAACCTTAAAGAGCCTAAGGGTATATGGCGTAAGTGATTAAATTGTTCATGCCTTAAAGAGCCTAAGGGTATATGGCGTGAATGATTGAATCATGTTTAATAAATGATATATGCCTTAAAGAGCTTTAGGGTATATGGTGCAAATTTAATCTCACTTGATTTATGTCTTAAAGAGCCTTAGGGTATATGACGTAAATCAAGGTAAATAAATAAGTAGCCTAATAAAAGCCAAATTTCGGTCACCTCGATGTGGACCTCATCGGTTTTCAAGGATAGGGGTAGAAGCTAAATTTTAAACTTCAACCATCCTGCTTTATTTTCGGATTTAATAAATATCGAAATAAGTCTTAAAGAGCCTTCGGGTATATGACAAAAATAAAATCTTGAGATACAAAAATAATTAGGAATAAGGGAGAAAAAGTAATACACAATTAGTATTTATAAGTAGTGTTAGTATCATGACTTGTATTTGACAATGATCTTGTTTTTAAGCTTAGTATGGAGAAGTGAAAGTTGGGGACGATGAATTTATTTTGCTTGTTCCATGATCCTAAGTATTATCAAAGAATAATGAAAGCACAATGTTATGAAGTTTTGAAGTATGGAAAGTTATGAAAAAAATAGAAAAATGTTGAAAATGAAAAACGGGGCTTTTCAAAACTAGTAATTTCTTAATCCCCTTAGATAAATACTTAGCTACTTTTCTAGGTAATTAGTCTAAGGGGTTAAAATTTTTGGTTTTCTAAGTTTGGATTTATTACATTGCGTGAGGACATAGCAATAGCTTAGTATGGGAGATTTTGGTATGTGCTTATTTACGCATACCTTTTACCTTATTAAACGAGCTAAAAAGACCAAAAATGACTGAAAACATGATAAAAATGCATTGTATGTTTGTTTTGTGATTTGTGTCTTGCAGGTATCGAATATCAAGAAAAGGACAAAAACAAAGCCGAGCACGGGAATGGAAAGAGCACGGAAAACCGAGGCAGAAGGCGTACCCATGTTTTATGGACCAACCCGGGCCCACTTAATGGGTCGGGTCAGCCCAAATCCTAATCTATCTAAACCATAAGTCCACTAAGCCTTAAATGATAAACTAAATGTCCATTTACCCTTTTAATAAAACAACCGAGCCCAAACCAAAATAATAAAAGCCCATACCCGGTCCAAATCCAATTCTATAACAAAAAGGGTCAACGCGGGTCAAACAAGTCAATTTCACTGTATATCATTTTCACCTTTTCCCTCCCAACACACGGTACAAATAACCATGGTAAAAATCAAGCTACACACGCACTCCTGTCCTTCTAGAAACATTATCCTAACACCTCTGACAACTCACTATTCCACGTTGGCAATCCCAACGCATTTGATTGGAGGATGGGACGTGTAAGGCTTCCAACGATCAAGATCATTTACTTGGAGGGCAAACAAAGATTAAAGGGCCAAGATTAGAAGTGGGTGAGCGTCCTAGAGGCCTAGAAGCTTCATCTCGTGCCTATATAAGGAGGGTCTCACACACAGAGTTCATCATCTTGGACATAGTGTAGGATTAGCTTAATTTAGTATTTTTCAGCTTATTGTAGTCAATTTAGTTTAATTTGATGTATTTTAATCTTTAAAAGCATGTATTCAGTTTAAATAATCAACAAAAGTTCAGTTTTCTTATAGTTAATATTCAATTCGTGTTTTTACATTATTGCACTATGGTTTAAATAAGTTCATTTATAATCTAATAAGCTCAATTAGCTTGCTGAATACTAATACCTAGTGTATACTCAGTTAAGCGTTCAAACTTAACTGAGCCATTAACTCACAAAAATCTCTCCCCAAAAATAACTAAGTTCATTCATTGGAAGGAATCCAAACTTGGAAGGCTTCCATTGACCTTACCTAGCTTATCCAAGATAAGCTGGAGCTTAAAAATCAGCTCTTGGAGCATATGATAAGCCTTAAAGGCAATATGGAGCTCTCATTTTTCCATTTTATACCTAATTTTTGCATTTTAGCTTATTTTAGCTTTCAGTCAGCTAATTTATAATAGAGATTAGCTTATTACTGCATATTTATAGTTATTTGTTGCTTAACTTGCTCAATTTGTAGTTTCAATTTCATTTTATAAGTTTTTGATATAAACAGTTGAAAATTCAAAAAATATTAGCATATTCTAGTTGCTTATTGTTACAGCTTATTGAATGTTGAAATATTCTCAATAGATCTTTTATAAGCTATTACACTCTGGTATTGAAGTTTGAGCTTTAGAATCTAAGTTTTTATAACTAAAAATGATGTTAATCTGTCTAAAGGAGTGTTTTGCACAAGACACATTAAACTTAGTTAATCAGTCAAGAGCTTTTGGTTCTTTAGATCAATTTAAATATCAAATTGAAGGTTATAAAGATTAGGATTTAAGGTTTTTTGTTAGGCTAAAATCAGGTATTAATCAAGTCTTTTGTTTGATATGATGCCTTAGAATCTGAGTTCATAAGACTCAGATTCATAACATTTTTGCAAGATCTGTTCCTAAATCTTGCTATTGTATGAAGATGTTGCTCTTGTTTGTGTTTTTAATTGGTGTAGTAACCATGTTCTTAAAGTATGCATAAGTAGGTTTAGTTTTGGCAAAAGATTGGTCCATTGCATCACATTCATCAAGCAGTTTTTAGCCATACATTTTCAAAAAATTCAGTTATGCTTAAGTAAGTTTTTAGCTTTTAAAATATGGGAGCGCATTAACTAGTTCATAGTCATATATGATAAGTTAGGGCTTCACATAGGTTTTAACCGCTTATTTAACACATCTGTTTTTAAACCAGGCAAATTAGACTTAGAAGTTTTGAATAAAAAAAATTAAAAAGCCAAAAATAGAGTAAATTGGCCGTGAGCAGCTTTTTCAATATCCTTTTCTATAGGCTTATTGGATTTCAAAATGCCTTTGTTTGATTATGTTGTTTTAGATAGTTTAAGCATGATCTTTAAGGTTTTTTCCCAGTCATTAAAGGCATAAGGGATCCATCTAGTTGCTTAAAAGATAAGCTAAAGTGCCTTGTTGATTGTTTGGTTTACAATTTTTAACCAAAGTGCTTATTTTTGCCCTTTTGAGCTATAGATTTTGAAGTTCTTTTCCTCTGGATTTAGTTGTGCTTATTAAAGGTGGGATAAGCCCCTTTTGGAGCATAATATGGCTAAGTTGAGCTTTAGAAGCTTAAGTGTATAAACAGTTAAGCATTTAAATTTTAGCTTTAAGTTAAAACTGTCACTTTTAAAAGCTTAATATTTGGCTTATTTCTTATTGTTTCATAACAAAGTTTCTTTTGAAAAAGTTGCTTACAACACTAAGCTGTTTTATAACTTTCATAAAAAGTTTTTCAAAAAAAGGGAAATTAGGAAAGTCCAAAGGGTGGGCAGAGGCTCGCACCCCTGACCTCGGGACCTAACTCCCCTTTTAACACCACCCCACAAACCATGCGCCCTTGGGGACTTTTAACGTCCAAAGGGCTTTTTTCAAAATATTTTACCCTCTTTTTACCCTTCTATTGATAATAAACACTTCGAGTGCTATTTCAATTGTTTCTTGGCATTATTCGCTGATGCCTTTATTTCTGAGCCAGTACTTTTCCTTACCATCTTTTCAACTTTAGCAACTTTTAGTTTTTTTCCTAGATTTTTAATTCAAGTTTAGTATTTTTTCTTTCATTTTATTAGTTTAAAAACGTTAAAAAAGCATAAAAAAATTAAATAAAAATAAAAATAATAAAATAAAATTCTTTTCTGAAAATTTTCTTTTATTAGTTGAAGCTTTAGAAATTAAAATTTACGTTCGTAAGCTTAAATATTCTCATACTTGCTTTATTAGTCCCCGTTTACATGCATTCATTCCGAAAATCTTTAAAACGACCAAAAATAATTCTTGAACCTATTTTACCTCTATTATGAACGCCATTTTTATCAAGAAAAGAATAGTTTAAAATTCTCCTTATTAGTGGTTTTGTTTTCGAATCACCAAAACCTTGATAAATCCATATAATCATATTGCGTCATTTTAACGGTATTCTAACATTTTAACACCATAACCGAATGAACCTTACGTTTCCATAATAAAGAAAGTGCCTAAGACTAGTTTTAAAGCAATATAAAATCCGGGACGGATTTTTCTTAACGGTGGTAGAATGTGACAATACGTCTTTTAATGTCCATATTTAATTCATATTTCGTTCTCATTTTCCTTGTAAAGTGAGCTTTTGTGTTTTACGGTTTACGCGATTCGCGATTTCTCGTTCTTGTTAATCTTAAGCCGATTTAGGCAGTTTATCCGTTTAAGTGTAACCGTCTTTATTTTTATCTTTAAAAATTCCTCGTATTTAAGATCACTACTTAATCTGAATTTATAAATAATCTCTAAATTTTAAATAATTAAATTTTATTATCTTAATCGATTTTTATTAAAATCGTCGATTTTAGAAACCCTCGCGAATCCTACAATTTAATTTATCCGTTTTATAATCGAGAAATCAACGACTCAGTATTCGGGCCTCGAGTGCCTAATTAATTTTATTTTTATATTTTTCATCTTTTCTTGTGTTTTAAATTGCACCCGAGACGAAAATCACGATTTAGGAAAAAGTATCGGACTAGTAAAGGTTATTAGGCCCGAGGTTAATAGGTATTATTAGTTAGGCAAAATGTGCCAAAGCCCACTCTCTCTCCCTCCCTTTTTGTTCGTCCGACCAAATCAACCCAACGCCTTTGCCATATTTGTTTTCCTTCTTTTTAGCAACTAGATACAAAATAATAGTTTTACCTAAACTAAAACATACCATTTATAAACCAAACACCCTCCTTTTATTATTTTAAGCTCCATCAAAACACTAAACCAAACACCCCGTTAACCTTCCTCCGTATATATACTTCAATTTCCTTCCAAAACACATAGTAGCAGTATTAAAAAAAACATCGGTCCTCTTTTTCTCCTCCCCTCCTCTTGTTCGACTACTGCCAACCAAAAACCAACTCCTTCATCATTAAATCTTCATAAAATCTCTTTTTTTTCCCAAATCACATATAAAATTATCCTTAATCTTTCCCCATTACTAAAAATCACCATGCCTTGATTTATAAATTATTGATTGTGAAGAACTTGAAGATTTTTAGAGTTTTGATCCAATTGAAGGCTACTAGGGAGTAATAGGCTTGATATTAAGTGGTTACAAGGAGATTTGGAAGCTAGAAAAATTAAGGTCATAGTGTTTGGGTTTGTTGGTGGCTGTGAATTAGACACAACCCATCTAGGGTTTGTTATTGATCTCCTATATCACTCTATTGTAAGTTGTAAGTGTTTTCTTATACTTCCTTTTCATGTTTTGATTTTCTAGTTAATGCATGTTCTTGATCTTTGATTTTTATGAACATGCAAGCATTGATTATGAATGATTTTGGTTAAATGGTGTAAGTGATGTGAAATAGATGTAAGATGAATTGTGTTGGTGAATTGTAGCCTTGTATTGGACAAATTATGGATTTAGAAGTGTTTGTGATTGAGTTAGAGATAGGAATTTAGGACTATTTTCAGGTCAGTAAGAAAACGTGGGTTTTCCTAATTATTTTTGGCATAGGGCTTGTGAAAAAATTACATGGGTGGTTATTAGGGGTGGCAATTCAGGTCGGGTTCGGGTTGGCGGGTTAGAAAACCCAACCCAAACCTAACCCATTTAAATATTCAGGTCAGCTATGTCAACCCTAACCTGTTTATACATAACCCGAATCTGACCCATATATATACTTGGGCTGGCGGGTTAAATAGGTTACATGAGTTGAATATGTTAAACAGGTTTTGAGTTAACCCATTTTATATACAAAAATTGGCACATTACAAAGGTTAAACATGTTAAACGGGTTTGTGAGTCTACCCGTTTAACCCATTTAACACATATATAAATAATTTTTAATTTAAGAAAAAAATCTTAAACGGGTTAGCAGGTCGACTTACTTAATTTATTCCCAACCCGAACCTGACCTGTTTAATAAACGGGTCAAATGGGTCAACCCAAACCCGACCCAAAATATATTAAACTCAACCTGAACCTGCTAATTTTCGTGTCGGTTTTAGGTCGGGTTTTGTGTCAGGTCAGAAATTTCCACCCCTAGTGGTTATATAAATTCTTAAGCTTCATGTGGTGAGTTGGATACTTTTGTAACGATTTCGGATGAAGGAGTTATGGTCTTTTTACGGTAGAAGGTCAATTCTGGAGTTGCTGTTGGGAAACATGTTTTTCTTTAGGATTTTTTACAGTAGGTTAAGGTTATAAAACATGGTTGAATACTAGACATCTTAAGCTTTCACCTCCAATTGGAATCAACTTAATAGCTATTTTAGATTAGGATTTATGGCCAAAACCGTAAACGTTAGAAATTCAGTTAACTTTATGTTTTGAGTTTGTGTTGGTAAATTTCCATTTCTCGTGGATTGGTAAATGGTTTGATTGATTGGCTTAATGTTTTGAAAACTAGACTTAAGTGGATTTCCAGGGGTGTATGTCTTATCTTTTTATCTTATATAGGTTAAGAGATACAGTAGCATGAAGTTGACTAAAATTCTGCAACTTAGATTTTTCGTCTTTTCTTGAGAAATAAAAGTGTAACCATAATACCTAATCTTTTGGGGCAAACTACATTTTTATCTCGTCAAAGGGATCAGTTGTCATGAGCTCAATGCATATATATAGAAAACTTGTTTGATCCATAAGTTTTCCTATGATTAAAATATTTGTGTTCTAATATTTACTCTTATAAACCTATGGATTTCACTCAACGTTTTGTTGACCTTTTTAGCATGTTTATCTCAGGTAATCAAAGCTAAGGACTTGGAGCTTGGGACGAGGAGGAAGTTGCGCTTAAGAATGAATTTTGTTAAAACACTTGATTTCCATTCCTTAAAAACAATGTCTTTATATTTTGTTGAACACTTGTGTCTTATTAATTTTATGTTGGGACAATGCTTGCACTCTGAAATTTTCTTTTGGAATGGAACATGTTTGATAACGTCTCTTTTTGAGTCGTTCTATATAATATATGACTGTTGTACTTATTATTAACACCCCATTATTGGACCCAAATCTTGATTTAAATTGTGGGTGTTAAAATGATAGTATTTATTTCGCAAAAGAATGGGGAAGAAAAGTTAAATCAATACCCCCATATTCTTGTTAGATGATCTCCATGTTATTTTGATCCATCTCAAATCGAGTCATTAGTTAGATTGTAAATATCGAGCATGTAAAAGCTCAAGTGTAGGGGTACGTGTTGTAAACCCCATGTTGTGATGTATTATGTTATTCAAAAAAATAGCAACCAAACCAGCGTGTATTCATGTAAATAATTAGCTAACCCTTCCACTCCAAATTCACCCAAAGCCGCCCAAATGTATCCCATCTGTTTTCATTTCCATTATATGTTATCTTACACCTATACCCCATAACCCTTTAAAAAGACCTCTTAGATCGTAATGAATAATGCTTGCGCCTAGCATTTTGTTGAACACTTGTGTCTTTTTAATTTTATGTTGGGACAATGCTTGCACTCTAAAATTTTCTTTTGGAATGGAACATGTTTGATAACGTCTCTTTTTGAGTCGTTCTATATAATATATGACTGTTGTACTTATTATTAACACCTCATTATTGGACCTGAATCTTGATTTAAATTATGGGTGTTAAAATGATAGTATTTATTTCGCAGAAGAACGGGGAAGAAAAGTTAAATCAATACCCCTATATATTTGTTAGATGATCTCCATGTTATTTTGAACCATTTCAAATCGAGTTATTAGTTAGATTGTAAATATCGAGCATGTAAAAGCTCAAGTGTAGGGGTACGTGTTGTAAACCCCATGTTGTGATGTATTATGTTATTCAAAAAAAAGAAAAAAAGAAGAGAAAAACAGAAAAGAAAAAGAAAGAGATTGATGTAGAGTTGTGTAGAGTTTGTATATCTCCGTCCGAGTCTTGGCTTAGCAACCAAACCAACGTGTATTCGTGTAAATAATTAGCTAACCATTCCACTCCAAATTCACCCAAAGCCACCCAAATGTATCCCATCTGTTTTCGTTTCCATTATATGTTATCTTACACCTACACCCCACAACCCTTTAAAAAGACCTCTTAGATCGTAATGAATAATACTTGCGCCTAGCGATGGAGGTTTGATCATTTACCAAGCCTATGGTAATTTATATGCTATGACATGTAATGAGTGTTGATTTTCCGTTTCCCATTATGTTATAATTTATTATACACCCGAGAGAAAGAGAGAATCCCAAACACTTATGTGAGGTGCTAGTATATACTTTTCGTGCTTTTAATTACGAGGTCTAGAAGGTTGTGTTGTAAAATACTTTTAAAGTGTAGGTTAAATGACCCTCATATTGCTATTGTCTAGGTAGAAAATCCCATTTTCTTGAGGACAAGCAAATCCTAAGTGTAGGGGTATTTGATGAGGTGTTATTTTATACACTTTTTCGGGGTCATATAGCCCCCCAAATCGTGCATTTATGCCCAAAATAGGTACTTAATTGTTCCTTTTCAGGTATTTAGCATTTGGAAGGCATTTAGAGGAAATACATGTGACTTGGACTCATTTGGAGAAGAAATGGACAAGACTACAAACCAACACCAAGACTCTTCAAGATTTAAAGTCTCAGCGGCTGGAGACGACGTCACCATTTATACACGACGCCGTCACACTTCATCTAGTGACGGCGTCACAACATTTCTTGACGGCGTCAGCCCGCACCGACTCAACTCAGATCTAGAAGATTCTACTTTATGACGGCGTCACGATTAAAATGCGACGCCATCGCAGTGATATTTCTATATATACAAACCTGAAATTAGGGTTTTAAGTGTGTAACTTTAGAGTAAAAAAGGGAGACGAACCCTAGTTCGTTTGGCAGCTTATTAGGACGATTTTAGGGCTTCAAAACCCTATTGTACCTCCTTCAATTCATGTTTTAATCAAGTAAGACTATCTTAATCATTCAATATGTCTTGTTGTTTGATTCTTTATTGTTCTTGCTTTATCTTTAACATGCTTGGCTAAACTCCTTATTGTATTCATTTATGATTGTATGAAACCTAGAATGTAGATCTTAGTGGTGTTGCTTCTTGTGATGAATATGCATGTTAGGCTTTAGAAAACCAGCTTTTGTCTGTATCGCTGTTGATATGTCTAGGGAAACATGATTGTGTAGAAAGGATACCATCGGGTAACAGTCTTCATACTACCTTGCCCCTTATATGGTTGATCCACTTTTAATATATTTCAAATGCATTTAATATACTCTTGGGGGCCGGGTAATAGTCTTCATACTACCTTACTTTGTGTTTTGCCTCAACGGAATATTAAATAGACGGCGGGTTCGTGTAATCTGTTCATGACTTAGGAAATAATTACATAGATCATCACAAGTGTGACAAAGCAACAACACTAGGAGAAGCAATCTAGGGAGTAATACATGATTAAATGAATACAATCTTTTTATTATATTGATATCACCATTAGCATAGTTTATTATTTAGTTTATTAGCTAAAACCAACCAAACATCTCAAACATATGATTTTAGTGCTTTCTTATAAATATAAAAATACAAAAATAATCTTCTCTTAACCCCTAGAATTCTGTTAGACCGTGATCAAGCCTTCCCAACCTATTCCCTTAGAGAACGATAACAACCCCCGAGTCTTGCCTATACTACTACTACAACGGTTAGGTACGCTGCCTAGGGAGTTGTAAAACTTCTTGTAAAAGTCCCTTATGACAACCGCATCACCTAAACTGCTAGATTTTTAGGTCACCTTGTATGCACATTTTTAAAACTTTAAAGAGGACTTATGAACTATTTCTTAATCTTACAACTTAGTAGTATGTCTTAAGAAGTTCTCGCACCAATTTCATTAACTATGGAAAGTCGTTAGTATTTTAAATAAATTGCACAAGTGAAACTGTTCAGATTTACACCCTGAACAAGATGCGTATTTTTGAGCACCTTAGGATTAGATTGGGGAACAGTAGTATTTTAAGTTTTTGTGGCCAAGACATAGACTTAAACACATCAACTTGAATCAACTAAAGAGGTTAAGTAATGAAGGAGTTATTGTAACAATTCGTTATTTCAGGTCATTTTACGACTTCAGTTATTCAATTATTTATTTTTAAACTTTTACGCGTTTACTTTTAATTTTTAATGTTTAGTTAAATCGTGTAAACTAAAAATAAGCATTCAACGTAAACGGGCATCAAACAAATAAAAGTTTACATTCAACAAGCGTTATAACATTATTAGAAGTATAATTTATATCTTTTCAAGTTTTATTTTTATACTTTACGTAAAACGCATTCGGTTCGCGTTTTAGACATCCATGCATGCATGTAAGCACATAAACCCATCTATACTTCAACAAATACCCACCAATACACTTAATGTCAAATTTTTATAAAACTTTCATCCTTATTTACATGTGGCCGGTTACAAGCTTCATAAATACATACTACACCTTTAAATTAAATCAAAAGGAACCCACTAACAACCTTAAACTATATTAACCTTTACCCAATGGATCAAACCAAAGTGAAAGTAGGATAACCAAGCCACCAAATGCTCCATTTTTATCTCCCATGTGTGGTTGTGTGTTCGGCTGAAAACAAGGGCCAAGGAGGTATGCTTGAGGCTCTTTCTTATCATTCTTACACAAAGCATGAAGTCTTACACTTACCATACTTCTTACACACCTAGAACAATAAAAAAAAATCACAAATCCTTACCCTAAAACTCAAACAAACCAGCCCCTCTTTGAATGCATTCCATAGTTTTGATTAAGTGGTATTTTACAAGAGCTTGTGCTATAAATAGGAGTCATAAAGCAACACTTACACACACTTAACATTTTCACGCAAAAACTTTAACATTTCTCTCCTTTCTTTCACATAAGTCACAGTTCAAACATACACCCTTAACAATTTCATAGTTTTGATTTCTCAAGTATTACAAGTGTACAAGGGTTGTTATTAGGCCTATCTAAGGTGTTACAAATTGATTTTGAAGCTTGGTTGGTTATTTATACAAGGTTTACACAAAAAGAAAAGCTAAGGGTTTCTAAGGAAGTTAGGGTTTTGTGATAAGTATTTAGGGTTAATACTTGGGTTGTGATTTTGTGTATCATCTTCATCATCTTCTTAAGGTCTAATGCAAACCCTAAACCTTTCTAATATTTCATTTTCATAGTTATATATATATTGTTTATATTGTTTATCACCAACTAGGTTTATTTTATAAGTTTATAAAATAAAAGAGTATGAACAAAATTTTATTTTGTTCATGGTAAAAATGATGTTAAAAACATAAGGTTGTGTTTTATTTAAGTATTTACAAGCATTAAAATATATTAGAATGAAATAACATGTGTTATTTGGGTATTTACAAGCAATGGGTAATTTATATAATTATTTAGAAAGTAATTGTTAATTATTTATTTATAAAGTTGGATAAATAAATAATTATGAAGGACAATTTAATTGGACATACAATCATGGACAATAAATAGAGGACTAATAAAATGTTGAAGATGTGTAACTAAATAAGTTAAAAGACTTGTAATAATTTATTATGCCAAAAGTTTATAAAATAAACTTTATACAGTTTAAATTCAGACTGTTTTAATTTACTGTAACAACTCGAAATTTTATAAATTTTAGAAGTATTTTATTATGATAGTACATTTCATAAGGAATCCAAGCATATAAAGAACTCGAAAAACGAAGCTATAACGAAGAAGTTATGATATTTACAAGATTACAATAAAAAGTGTTTTTATAAAAACAACTACAGTACGAACCTGATAAAAATATAAGTATATTTTTCTGTGATAGTACATATTATGAGGAATCCAAATATGTAAAGAACACGAAAAACGAGATTATAACGAAGGAGTTATATATTTTACAAATTTACTATAAAAAGTGTTTTTATAAAAACTACATCTATTTTGAAACTGATAAAAATATATGGACATTTTTTTGTAATTGTACATTAAATGAGGATTTCGAATCTATAAAGAACTTAAAGATTGGAGCTATATTGGAAGGGATATGAATTTTACGAAATTACGATAATTAAATATATAAAAGTGATTTTATAAAAATTACAAGCCTACTGTTACTATTCATAACATATTATATAAATATTATAAATGTAATATTTTGTTAGATTTCTCAACTACGATCCCATATATATAAAGAACATTAGAAATGAAGTTAAAACACGAAAGTTATGAATTTATGAAAATTATATATCTCTTGTGCACTATTTTTATATACCTCTTGTGCACTATTATTTTTTATAAAACACACTTGCTGATTAAAACATAAAAAGTGACATACGAGCATTTTCGGGTCCATTAGGGATATAAAAACCTTAAGGAATAATGTCATACTACTTATATATAATATTTATATATGTTTTTAACTTTATAAATATTATTTTATAAAATAATTAACTATTTATATAATATCATTATATAAATAACCAAAAATATTAAAACAAGTATTATTAACAAATAATCAAATATTTGACAAAGATAATATATGTATTTTTCAAATACAAATACTTAGATATTTATTTAACAAATGCAATTTAAACATTGTTTCAAGTTTATAAATTAAATAAAGACACTTAGATGATGATGTAACTGTATAAAAATATATTGATGTATTTATATTAAATACATGACACTCATACGACATATACTTAATTAGGTTGCAATCGGATTTGCCGAGACGATTCACACTATTTGATTTAGATAATCAATTCATTCACCAGAGGTGAGTTCGTAGCCCTATTTTATACGATTACAATGATTTACAACTATTGGGGTGAGAAACATGCATTGTTTTACATATGGACGCAAGTACACTTTTAAACAAATTACGAATTTGCCTAAGTAGCTATAATCCACTGTGCCCATGAATCATGAACTGTCAATTACTTGGTGTAAGCGCGAGTGTTATAAATAGATCTATTTGGGATTGACATCCCCGTTCGGGTGAGTAGCGCTCACTAGGTTCGACGGATTGAACCAACGGACGTATACCATGTCGGATTTGGGATGTTGCGGGTTGAACATCTACACGGGCACATTGTTGGCATTAATTTGCAATTCATACATGTCGTAGCTTCAGTGTCATGAGCTTAGGGAATCGTAATTACATTTTTGTGATATTGTATGTGTTACAATAATCATGCACTTTGAAATCTTGCTGTCCTACTTTATGCATTACTTAAACCTGTGAATTCACCAACTTTATGTTGACGTTTTTAAGCATGTTTTTCTCAGGTCAATAAGGCAAGAAACAAGGATACATTGGTAGACCTCATTTTGGGGTCACATTGTTATAAAGATTTAAGTGCATTACATTTTGGAGTATTTGTTATGTATTAAAATCTTTACATTTGCAAGGATGAACAAGTTAAGCTTCGGGCTTTTGTAACAAACAAGTTTATTAAATCCAATGTATGAGGTCGTTCTCATATCTTGTGCTATTGATCTATGATGTAACGCTCCCGGACCCTTATTCCGCTGCGACCCTATTTGGGGGTGTTACAGATTGGTATCTAGAGCCAAAGTTATAGAGAAACAGGTCAAATGTATGTTCCTGCCTCTGCAACAAAACGGGTTAAAACTTTTTCTCAAAAAAGTCTCAGAAACTTTTACCACCTTGTGTTGTGAAGTACTTTTAAAACCCTTAAACTTTAGACTAGACTGTAAAACTTACATTTTTGGAAAGACAACTTAAAATAATACTAACCTAGGCATTTGAACAGACTAATTTCCTTTATAAACGAATGAGATATGACCTCGGGAAGTCGGGTTACAAATATGGGCAGAAGGTTCAAACTTTATGTTTAGGTATTTTGGGTCTTGTTTGGTAATTTATAAGTGTTTTCACATGTGAAAGCTTTATAACATTTCAATATAAGTATACTAGCTTCAAGGCCCGCCCCATGGGCGGCTAGCTTCAAGAATTATTCAAGATAAGATTATTAACATAGTTTTGAAGGTATCATTAAACTTATTTACATGTTCTTAATAATCGTAAGCATAAGTACAAATACTTTATTGTGGAGAAAAAGAGAATTAAAAAAAACAAAGTTATAATCTATGAAAGACTTCTTTATAGACAATGTTGCTTCTAGATTTGTTGTAGTTGCCATCTTTGTCACAACGCAACACTTTTAGAGCTTTTGTTTTTTACCCTTGAAAGTTGAAATGGCTACATAAAGTTGTCCATGTAAAAAACAAACGGAAATGCGAAATTGTATCTTGTGAAGAAAATCAATTTAACATTTGACGTCAATGTTTTCTCTAGGGATATAAGGCAACCTTGTAAAATAAAAAAGAAGGCAAACATACATACAATTTACCTTTATTTTCCAGTGATAGATACCTGTTGATGACACTCTTCTCATAACTCAATTTCAGCTCCATTTTTCCATTTATATTTATTGCATAACAATTGAGAGTTTGAATAGTACACAATAAACCATAAGTTACATTGTATAATGAACAATGAATCCCAAAAATTAATCGGCCATTATTAAAAAGATTGCATTATAGTTACTTATACCATATATACTTAAAAGTTTCGCACCTTCAATTATCAAGAAGCATGTTTATAAAAGATTACGCAAACTCTTTAAAAGAGCTTAATAAATTCTTATAGTTTAAAATCCATGTAGAGTAATATATTAACTTATAGTCTAGAATAAACAAATTCTTGTTGAAGTCTATTAAGGGGTTAAAATGAGATAAAATTGTATTTTAAAAGTTTGCTAAAAGGAAAATCAATCAGGTGGTTCAATAACACAAATAACTCCTAATGTATGAAAAATGTTAAGTTCAAAATGAAACGGGTTAATTGGGTCAATTTTTGTTTCCGAAAGTCAAGTTTCTAAATACAGTATGTATCAACCCAACTTGCCACCTCTATTTAAAAAACATATTATTTGAACCCCCGTAAGAACACTATAAAAAAAGGACAAAAACACAAAAATAATAGATAATATAATGTTTGCCGAATATTTTTGTATTGTGTTATTTATTCTACATGTACAAAGTCATTTGAAAACGACGCAAAAAACGGTAATTATCGTGTGACTTTCAACGACGTTTTCACATTTATCGAGGTCCAAACGAAGTCGTGAATATAGCCTCGATCACACCATTGTGAGAAGAGCACAGAAAAAACGAGACCAAACGGTACTTTCTCGGAGTCCATTTTATATTTAAACCTTTTTTATTTGAACCTTTTTCGTCCCTGTTTGAACTTTATTATAATGACCAGACAAGTTTAAAATGGGGTTTATATATTATATTTTGCATATATATAACATGATCTATGCTTAGCTCAGTTGGTAAAGGCAGTTATTCCGCCCAAACTCAAATGGCGGACCCGAGAGTTCGAGTTCGGTGTAAGGGTTTATTCCCCTCAAAACCCGCCTCTACACGACCCGACCCGACCCACGACCCGGGCCCATGACCCACCAGAAGAACCCGACCCATGACCCTCCCCCGGACCCGACCTTAGACCCGGCCCAATACCCGACTCGACCCGGAGCCCAATACCCGACTAAACCCGGCCCAAAACCCGACATGGCCACCAATGACTTAAAGCCGTCAACCACCTTGACCGGCTGTCCAACAGTGTGTCAACTGCTGGTCCCGCCACCATTGACCGTCGTTGACCGCCAAGGCCCCCCGTTAACCGGAGATGTGGTCCGACGTGTTGACGCACCGATTGACCGGTGAGCCGGCGGCGGTAGACCGCGTTTGACCAACGGTGGGTGAACAGTGAAAATGCCACGTGGCACCACTCAGGTGGGTACACTGCGCTTCTAAGGAATGTTGTCAGATTTACAGGTGGCAGGTACAGGTACTGACACGTCAATACGATGATACTGTTCATGGTGGCGTTGGACCAATCAGATTGTGTCACGTGGCACTGGCGTGTGTCAGTCCAGGTACTGTAGCAGTCAGTACGAGGTAGTGCTGAGCCAATCTTGGGCAATCATAGGCGGTGAGGTGGAGAGCAAAAAGACCCAAAATACCTGAATCCAGACCCATATATTGGAATATTGGAGGCTTGAAAGGTAACGAAATTTCCCCCCACCTCCATGGGGTCTATAAACAAGCACGCATCACAGCTCAATTTGTTAGATTTTAGTAAGATTTTAGGTGTGTGTATTTTTTATTTAATCTAGTTGTAGTGTTTAAGAAGTAAGAATAACATAAGTTTAATTTGTGAGCTAATGTAAAAGCTTCTTGAAGCTTAATATTGGACTACCTTAATGTAATTCTTGATCTTCTTAATGAAGAAGTTTATTTTCAAAGGTTTGTTTTTAAGAGCTTATTAATTTATGCTTAATCCTCTTGTCTTTTTCTTATTTCTATTTTAGAGACTATGGCCAAATAAGTTCAATGCTATAGCTTATATTGGATCCCATCTCTAACTTATATCTAATAAGATACATCCATATCTTATTTAGGACTAGCTAATTTTATATTGTTTTTGATATAGAGCTTTTCGAGTGGCATATTTTAGCTTAATTTCGAGTGCTTAATTTTTTAATTCTAGCTTATTTTTCTTAGATCTAAATCCTTAAATATACCCGATCCGAGTTCACTTGATTGAACACCTTAGTTTCGGGTGGATTAGATCTAAAAATAATAGATCTTATATTTCTAGCTTATTTTTTAGCATAAATTTAGTTTTTTTTAATTCTAGCTTATTTTTCTTAGATCTAAATCCTTAAATATACCCGATCCGAGTTCACTTGATTGAACACCTTAGTTTCGGGTGGATTTAGATCTAAAGTTTTCATCTTTTTATTAGCTTATTTTGTTCTAACTTTTCATGTCTTATTTCTTATTCCATCCTTCTACATCTAAGGCCGGAGCTTAAGGGTCTTATAAGGTTGATAAATAAATAAGGTTTTGATCTTTATAGTTTTTATGAAAATAATTAGTGGATAAAGTTGACACCTTTATTAGCTAATTAGTAAAGTAAAAGCTTTAAAGTGATAAACTTATTTGTTTATTAAGTTTGTAAGATCGGGTGGTTTTATATCATTGCGGTTCTTCATTCGGTTACCCTTTTTCCCTTTTTAATACTAGTAGTTTAGAATTATTAGCTTAAAATGTTTATGTTTGATCTTATGATTGTTGCTAGTTTATTTGTTATGATTAGTGAGTAGTTCATTAGTGCTTGCTAAGTGATTAGTGATTTGGAATTTAGGTGCGGGTTTAAAAAGGTTTAAAAAATTAATAGTCATTAGAATTTTCCAATTTTCATACCGTCATTTACTTTTAATACAATTTAAATACTTGTCATTTAAATTACTTTACTTTACTTTACTTTATTTGTCATTTAAATTTCTTGAAATTTGTTTTCGAAGGATTTTAATTCGTTAAACCTTAAACCCGCACTTAATGAACATTTCACGTCACTTAGCAAGCATTTTCTTCATTTATATCTTTTAGATCAATTTTAGTATAATCTTGTAGTTTTTAATCTTAAAATTAATATTAGTTTAAAAATAGTTTAAATCCAAAAGTTTAGTTTCCCTTTTATATGCTTTCCCTTTTAGTAGATTTAGAAAACCAAACCCAAAAACTTAAGTGATAATCAAGCTCGATTTACAACTTGAACGTAGATTTCCATTCACTTCTCGCCGAGGAAACGACCCGGGAGGTTTTTGATAATTGCTTTGGTTAAAAGCGAATCTCTTGAACTCGACGGTAATACTACACTATACTATAATTGTTTCTATCCTTATTATTACTTATATTATATATTATATATATATTATATGTATTGATTTGGACGGATCATGTATCAACCCAACTTGCCACCTCCATTTAAAAGTAACGTGACATTGATGTACCTCACTACCTCTTACCTCCATCACGAAATGCACATAGACCCATATATGTGGTTCAATAGTTTTAGGTTATGAATAGTAGGCCTCGCAAGTGGTCGACAGAATGTCAAGGAAGCATGTCCATAGATGGTCTTATTGTGGATTTATTACAGGCGCTTATTTTATATTCAAAAAAGCCTCAACGAAACTCCAAGGATAAAGAATGTGATAAAATTTTATTGATGCATATAAACATTGTGTCAAGAGGTAACCATTTTGGTTTTGTGGTAACAGTAATATGCCATTTAGTGTTTCAGGTAATCCCAACCCCAACCCATTTATATCAGTTGCCATATCCACCCACCCGACCCATTTTTTCCTCCCCTATCTAAGTTATGTACATAAAAAAACTACTTCTGATCATCTATCCCAAAAAAGTAACTGGGAAGTTTCAAAGTTCGACATAGGTATTTGCCCATCATCATTACTAACTGTTAATTTTATTTAATTTGAATAGACTACTATTTAGGTAATCAAGATTTTACACAAATCGGAAATTTTCCTAAAAACGTGCAATTTTCATGGACTAATGGGAGTATCTAAAGCTGTTTTTTTCATGGTGAATCTCACCAGATCAACTAAAGAGCATTAAATATACCAAAGAAAGTTACCTGCCCATGCACACTTCTCATTTCACCCTCTTCATATCCATTAAGTTTATGCTTAACACGTAAAAGAACACGTGTCGCAACTTTATTTCCATCATATTGACATTCGTAATCCTCCAAACTTGCCTCAGATCATAATCGGTTTCCTGATATTGAACATGAATACAACATTGTTAAATGGACAAACTATAATGCCGCATTTATCTAATAAAAGTTTCAATGTTGCATGCAATTAATTACCTTTTGGCGCTCTAAAGCCTTATATAAAGGGGTCATGGATATAAACCTAGAGTGTATATCACACATATGAGTACATGAGGCATAACATTGATTGCTCTTAATTTTGGTTTAGTTGGCAAGAAAGTGTTAAGATTATAGTGTTAAAAAAAGCCACATGTGTATATTTATAACCAATTTTCTCAGATTGGACCTGCATTTTTGTGTAGTAGAAGTAAATGTTAAGCAATACTTCGCTCTTTTTATACTAATGGATGCATCACTAAGAAGCATCAAATGGATTTCAATGAGCTCAAAGAAAGAACAGCTACAACGATCATAAAGGGTTCAAAAGTCGAATAAGAATGGGTGTGGGTTGATTGGCGCATGTCAAATAGCCAAATATATATTCAGGTCTGATATGCATATTCATATGTTAACAAACTTCAAAAAGGTTTACATGCATCCAAGTGTCATTTTAGAGACGTTATGGAGATGTTTCTGGTAATTGAAGTGGAGACCTAATTGATCTTTTGTAACTTTTTTGCATAGACAAATGTATGGCTACAAATATTACACAAGCAACATTAGATTAACCTTCTAAATTGTGCTACAAATCAAGAAGCCAAGAATATAAAAGTTCACAATCAATTAAGTTGTGAATACATGAAGCTATCTAATTCTGTAAAAATATCATTTTTACCATTTCTACCTACCTGTGTGCACTCACTTTCTGTATATTACTATTTCTGTATAATCGAAAATAAAGCAAAAAGTAAGAGCGCGGCCATGAGCAACATAACCGAGATCAGTTGCCGAACACATGATATCTTTTTTATTGGTGAAATTTTTTATCTTTTTAAAAGGACGCACAATCAGATGCACGCATGAAATTGTCAAAGATTCTACATCTATGTGTTTCACTTCATAGGGATTTCCTACGATAGTAGTAAGTTATATAAATTAATAAACTCTGATGGCTACAATAAACTACAATAAACTCTAATGGCTATTTGTGCTACAATACTACCTATAATTTAGGATTTACTACTTAGTCATGCAACAAAGTTACACAAGTCTAAGCTCAAAATAATAAACATTAACAGTTAAATAGGAACTCACCGGCATTTTTAAGCGGCTAATAACTACTCGTCCAATCAGATTGCGAATCCTTCAGATGGTATATGAAGTTAACTTTGTTTAATAATAGTCAACTCAACATTCTACATAAAGAAAGTTTCCTACAACGGATATATGTAAGCTTTTAGATGAGTACCTCCCTCAAGCCGACTGTTTGCTTTCGTTTCCATTAATGTGGTATTTGTTAAGTAGTGTAAGCCCGTATTGATTTGCGAAAACCTTCAAACTGGACACAATTTTTTTTCCATAGATTCGACTTACTGTAGTGATAATCTTCTCTAACAACTCATTATATTCCTACACCAAATGATGCACAATTATTTCATGGGTCATTATAGGAAAAAAGAAACTCCAAAGAGATGCAATAAGAACAAACTACCAACCTGCCCCTCTTGGCTCTTGCTCGATTTTGTAGAAGACCAAATGTATAACTCATCGTCCAAAACCCAAAGATGAAATCAGAAATAAACACATAAAGCTTCAAGTTTCTACTTTGTAGTTATTAATAATTCAGATTAAGTGATTTAAAAAAATAAACAATCCCAGAATATTGAAGATTACATATAAGTCCATATTTCATAAAAATTAGTTGTTGTAACGACATCACAAACACCCTCTTATTCCATGGGCGATTTGCTTCAAGAATTATTTAAGATAAGATTATTAACATATTTTTTAAGGTCTCATCAAAGTTAATTACATGTTTACAATAAAAAATATCGTGACTCAAAATCGTAAAATAAACATATATCCAATGCTACTAATCTTGTGTAACTTATCATTCATATGGCAAATGTTCCACACATGGGATAAATTTTGGAAAACCAATTAAAGTTTACAAACAATGATCTTATCTTTACGCACTTGCATATATATCTTCCACTCTCTTTTGTTTCTTCCAGCTACAATAAAGTAAAAAAGTAAATAACTACCATCTTAAAGGGTACAATAATTAGTAAAATGAAACTAAATTATGTCATGGTCTGCACGTGTAAAACAAACAAAGTAAATAACTACCATCCGCGTCCTGATTATAGTTTTGTAGTAGAGGCCATGTCACAATATCACTGCTTTTTCTCACAACATCCGGAAGTTTTTGTGCAGTTTTGGTATGTGCTTAAATACACATACATTTTCCTTAATAAAACGAGCTTAAATAACCAAAAACGGATATAAAATACCAAATATATGTTTGTTTTATGTTATTTACTGTGCAGGTAACAGATATCCACAAAAGGACAAAAATAAGGCAAAACAGACAAAACCGAGCACGGGAATGAAAAGAGCATGAAAAACCAAAGCCGAAGGCGTATGCATCTTAGTGGGCCAACCTAGCCAAAAAATTAATGGGCCAAGACCGGCCTAAATTATGAATAAAATTGGCCCAAAAAAGAAGCCCAAATAAAGACTTAACGACTGTTAGTCTCCACACCAGAAACATATCACATCGTTAGTCCTCAAGCCATAACATCGTTAGTCCCTACACTAACACCCGTTACCAGCTTTCTCCTTCATTTGAAATATAATAAAATATTATCCAAAAATGACGCATTGAATGGTCAAAGTCAAAGCAATTAATGTGCAGTTTCAAATTGAATGAACAAAGTCAATGCAATAAAGATGCAGTTTAATGTTGATTGGCCAAGATTATAGTTTCCATATGCAGTTACAAAAATAAAAGGAAAAAATCAAAGTCAAGGCACGGTTTTAATGATGATCTGACTATCATTAGAAGCTTTCCATAAACAAATATGGAATGATTGGAAGAATTGAAGACCTTGACTAATTTACCTCACAACATTTCCCTATAAATAGGAGATGGAATTCACACAAAAAAGTATGTAGTTTTTAGGACAGCTTTTGGCTTATTTACAGTTTATTTAATGTTTTCTGTCTTTTAAAGTATTGTCATTTTCTTTCCAAGCATTGTGTTCTCAAGGATTATTCAAATAAAAGATACATGAGTTGTTTATTTGATGATTGTGATGAATCGAAAATTATTTTGGCTTTTGAAGATTGGTTTGTTTGATGGTTCGGTGAAGTGCTCTTTCAGTCTAGAGTCTCCTGGTGATTGCTTGTTTTAAAGCAGGATAATCCTCATCATTTTCCTCTATATGATATTTCGTGTCTACATATTTATCATATGGGTCTTTCAATAATTCTGCAGTTGGTCCTTTTCTTTTTTTGGGTTAGTATCGCATCTTCATGCTTTCACTATTCTTTCTTTTCGTTTTAGGTAACATATGAATTCTATGAGATAGCAGATATAGTGAATTTCGTCCCTTTCCCAATTTTTGAATGAATTCTTAGCAGCACTTTGGATGATAAGTTTGTCGTTACGTTTAAAGGTATTTTCACGGCTTGCATCGTTGAAGTATGTGCTATTTTGGTTCGGATTTAGTTTATGGCGTTATTGATTCAGGTTTGGATTAGTTTGGTTTTATTTTCATGCTATGGACTATGTGTTCTTATCGCGTTTGGATCCGCGCTCTTACCAAGCTGATTCTTGGTTTCATCTTTTACTTCATCTCTTTATTTAATTTTTTTTTACGCTTTTATTTCCATGTTTAGTTTGAGATAATATTGCTTATCCCTTTGCTTGTTTTACCGTAGCGTTGTATGATTTTTAATTTTTAGCTAGTTATGATAATTAACGAGTTAGTTTATAGTTTGTTTGTGAGTATGATGTGTTGAGAATTAAGTGTGTGAATAATAAAATGTGGACTATGATTAATATTTTGTGAAAATTTATTTATATTAAAGTTTTGTTTAGTAGAACAGGTACAATTCGCAAGATTAAATAGGCTTAATTTTTAGCTATTAATTTAACTCAATTTAATAAAAAGCTCTTTTATTATTAAGTCACACACTTAGAATCTAATCATTTTATTGTCAAGCTTATCTTTTAGATACATTTGAACAGTTTTGTTTGTTTTTATTAGCTGTCCTTTTTAGAGTTATTATATTATTAGTATTCCTATTATAATAAATTTAGTATTGAGTTGTTATTTTTCTTTAAAGTAGTATAAAAACCAAATCAAAACTTAAACCATTCAAAATCCCGATCATAAACGATAACCCGACTTTCAATTCAAGCCTCGTCAAGGAAACGACCCGGGAGGTTTTTGAAGTTGCTTTGGTTAAGAGCGATTTTCTTAATCCGCGTCCTGATTATAGTTTTGTAGTAGAGGCCATGTCACAATATCACTGCTTTTTCTCACAACATCCGGAAGTTTTTGTGCAGTTTTCGTACGTGTATAACAAATAAAGTAAAATAACAGCTTTGTCATGCTCACTGGTATAAGCTACAAAGATACAATCTTTAATATAATTATGAAAACGTCTTATAATAATTAATGATTCTGGCATAGGTTGATTCCATATTGAATGGTACTGAACGCCATTTGAAACTTGATCAACTAAAATTTGAAGAACTTTAAACTTGATCAACTTTAAACTTTAAATTAGAAACATAGGATTAACAAACCTGGTCTCTTGCAATAGACATTCAATAATTACGGACTAGATTAATCTTTCAATAACCCGAATACATCAACGCATAAAAATTGATTAAAACCACACTTGAGTTCTACAAATCAATATAAACAAATTGATTAAATACCTGCAGATCCTGAAGAATAGTATCTAAACCCAACGGTTCATTTGGCTTCCCTAACTTTATGCATCTTGCCAGAATTTTAACATCATCAAGCATCATGTAAATGTCACATAACTGTCATTTGTTGCTCCATTGTTTAAACTACAAGATTCAATAAATAAATTAATCAGAATCGATATTAATGATACAAAGTGACTGAAAATTATTCTGGTACAAAACATTACTAAATTGGGTGATATAAAAAACATAGTTTCATATACCTGTTGTTTTATGATTCTAAGAGAAGAACATAATGAGTTGTGTAATTGTTTGTGTACAAACCAATTGTATTTATATAAGGAGGATTATGTTAAAATGGTTTTATAAATCAATAATTTCCTGTTGTTAACAAAGGAATTTAATTTGATTTTTAAAAACTATGCCTATAATCATGGAGATTTGTTAAATATTCGTATAATATCCACATTGTTTAAAGCTTTATCCAATATAATTAGTTTCAAATTGAAACAGTAATACATTATTTCGAATTAAAGCATTAAATACAAAAACATACCAAAACATATCTACCTATTATACAAAAATCATATCAAAACATATATCATTGATAAAGTTGAAATTTTTATACTAACAAAATACATAATACGTAACATAATATACACAGCAGAATAAAAAAATATGAAAGGAATAAAACTAACCTGTAATCGGCAACGATTAGGTGCATACACGATTGAAACAAAATCACCCTTATATATATTGTTAATATGATGATTATGAACAATTAAAATAGATAAAAACACACAACCTCAAACGATTGTGTTTTAGGTATTTAGGATGATCGGATTAACATGATTTATGTGGATTGGGTTTTGATAATTGATTTTTGGAATCAACTGTTTTGATGTGGATCATCAAGCAATTAATTTTGTATATAATTGTTTTGAATGATAAGAGATAAGAGGGGGTAACTGATTTGGGGGAACAAAATAATGCGGGGTATTATTGAAACACAAATTATCCAACCGTGAAAAAATAAAGGGTTTCCACGTGTCATTTTTTATAATTTGTTAAGATGGTAAGAGGGGGGGGTCAATTCGCATTTGGGGGAACAAAATAATGCGGGGTATTATTGAAACACAAATGATCCAACGGTGAAAAAATAGAGGGTTTCCACGTGTCATTTTTTATAATTTTGGGCCAAGATCACCCTTGACAAACCCTCCTTTACATAGATAGTAGATAAGGGTGATAAACTTTATAAAAATAAATGCTCATCTAATACCGACTGTCGATATTCGATACTAAGGCAGTCGTTGTTCTTTCTTACATATATGACTTATATAGGTTCGCAGGTATGTTAGGATACGTTTGCTCGTTGAGCTTGCGTAATATTTTCTTGTTGTATCACTTTTTGAGGTGAGTCTTCATAGCCCAATTTTTCGTTTCACTCTTTGGGGGAGAATACATGCTCATTTATTTTGAATCAATACTAATACTTTTCAATACATTGTGAGTTTCATAACCTCCACTTTTACTTGTTTTGAACTACATCTTTACTTCTTTTGAATTACTTTGAGGTGAGAATATATTGCTCGTTTTTACTTATGGACAAAAGTACTTAAAACTTTATGGACTAACAATAAGTTACCACATTTTCCATGAAGTCCCCACTATCATAAACCGTTAATTACGTAGTAAGCGCGAATGTTATGAATAGATCTATTGGGATTGAACATCCACGTCCTGGTGTTGGTAGCCCCCACTTAACCGTATGTACTGGTCAAACGAACGCATTTTATTTGAGAAACTCTAGGTGTTTGGCAAAGCACCTACTGGGGCAACAAAAAAATAGAACAACGTATACTTAAGGCTTCGATGTTATGAGCTTAGCAAAATAGTAATACTTTTCTTGTGATATTGTATTTGTTATAATAGTCACACTCGGAAATCTTGTGGTCTACTTTGATACTTTACTAAACCTTTTCATGATACTGTGAGTGAAGCAGTAGTCACTAAACCTTTTCACGATGCTGTGAGTGAAGCAGTAGTTACTAAACCTTTTCATGATACTGTGAGTGAAGCAGTAGTCACTAAATCTTTTTCATGATACTGTGAGTAAAACATTAGTCACTAAATCTTTTCATGATACTGTGAGTGAAACAATAGTCATTAAAACTTTTCATGATACTGTGAGTGAAACATTAGTCACTAAATCTATGATACTGTGAGTGAAGTAGTAGTTACTAAATCTTTTCATGATATTGTGAGTGAAGCGGTAGTCACTAAATCTTTTCATAATAGTGCGAGTGAAGCAGTAGTTACTAAAATCTTGTGATCCACATTTCAACTTACTGAAACCTATGAACTCACCAACTTTATGTTGATGCTTTAGCATGTATTTCTCAGGTCCGTAACTTGCATTATCTTTAATTAGTTTGGAGCATCTCACTAGAGTCACAATTTGCGGTTTCATCAAGTTGAAGATTTCTTGCATTACTTTAACATTCAATGTGAACTTAAAACTCCTTTTATTTGTATTGTATCAAAACATGTCTTTATTAAACCTTATTTATTCAATGGAACACGTATTTTCTAAACGACTCATATAGAGGTCGTTCGATATAACTTGTGACTTTGTGCTATGAAGTCACGCCCCTCGATTACCTTCCGCTGCACATATTTTTTTAGGGGGGGTGACAATACTTTTATAGCTTATAATTTATTGCATAGCCCGGAACTCTGGCTGTGTTGCTGGATGCTTGATGCATCTATTGCCCCTGTTCGTGGAAACCAGATTATCAAAAAGACAACATTTCTAGCGCACTTTAGGTGCTTGCACAACACATGCAACATGTATCCTGGTGTGTGGAGATGTGCTAATTGCGATAGAGGTTTTGTCCCTATCATGTGTGCCTGATTAGTAGAAAACTGACTTATAATCAGGCATACATGATAGTGGCAAAACCCATATCATATCTCCGTTGTTCCGGAGTATGCTCTGACATACATAGATATTGTCGGCAGATTCTTTTAGATTTTCATCGGGTAGATTCTGGCTTTTAGGGGTTGTTTGTAGGTTATGAGCTTCGGTGATGCTATGTACATGGTTGCAGCCGCAACAAAATTCGGGTGCAACACTAAATCCTTCTATTTTATTTTGGTTTATAGTTTAGTTGACTGTCAACGAGTTGCAATCCTTAACAACTGTACAACATTTTCTCGGTGCGTAATGCTTGTTTATTGCAAAGTTAGTCGGCTTACATCCTTCAATAGAAATATGTATGGTACTAATGCAACTATGTGCGTGACAGATTACGCATACGCAATCTACATATTTTTGTAATTAGTTCTTCTATTGGGTTATGTAAATCGTCTACTTTTGTAGCTACGCAACCAGGGTATATTTTGTGAGATATCGTACTCAGATCGACAAAAAGCCGAGGTTTTTGATATAATGTGTAGCACCATTCGCTTGGAGGAGTGTTAGCGTCCATGGTACTAGTTTTAACATGCCTAAAAGGAGGACGCAAAATTCAAGAGAACGTCGTGATAAGTAATTTCATGCAAATTAGTTTTCACCACGTTCTCTTTTATTTCATGTCGTTTCTTTGTGCACGTCTATACTATCACCGACATTAGTTTTTTGTCAGTCTGAAAATGAAATACCATAAAATGTACGCGTCATACTTACGTAATGAGAGTATATCTTTTGTCATGTCATATTAAGATCCATAGAAGCCTATACCGTTGCTGAAATGCATGGTTAAAAAACATGAAATTTAAGAGAATGTCATCATAAGTAATTTGGCGCATATTAATTCTCACCGTATCATGTTTTATTTACTAGTTGAATTTTGGTCGTATCCATCTTAGGAACGATACAAAATTCATTATTTATAATATCTATTTGTTACCTTAGCGTTCATTTTTCACACTGCTCATGTGAATTCTGCTACATTGGGCACATCGTTTCGCCGAACCCAGCTTATACGGGTTTGTTTACCTGGCGCTTCTGCTTAACGGGGACATTTGTAGTTAGCCACCTCATTCAAGTTATTAATTAATAGATGCGTCTGATCTTGCTGGGTTATTTTAACAATGGTTATCCAACATAGACGCGACAGTGACGGTAACAAACATAAACGGGTTTCTGTTTTGATACGTTATCTTCGTATTAGCATTCAACTTTTGTTTCATTCAAACGCACCTACTTAAACATGTAGCAGAAACAAATCGGAGAGGTCGTGCCACTTAAGAGTCTCCCCATTTCCTCTTTCATTTCCGGTCCTCTTTTAAGTAGGTGCATTGAATAACTGACAATGAACATACCAATTCTTTGTATCAAAACCGAAATACGTTAATCACTGTTACCACCACTGCCACATCAGAGTGTTTGTTTGACACTAATACGCAGTTATAGAAATAAAACAACGAAAAATGAATTTATCATACGAAGTTTGGTGTGAATCACGTCTCGCCATCTTCTATTCCATTTCGTTTATTTGATTGACGCTGTTGTATATACGTTATATATGGAACAAAGCTAAGCACGTTTCCAAACAACAACATAGAACGATTATGACAAAAAAGAAACTCCGTAGAGATATACACGAGACAAGGTTAAGCACATTTCCGAAAAACGACATATAAACTTAAGCCAAAAAATGGCCCATCGCGAAGTGCGGGCACCAAATGACTCGTTTTATATCATGGTGGAAAAATGATTAACTTCCCTCGTTACCATGAGGAATCATTTTCCTTTAGACCGGGGGGAGTGACCATGACATTGGCTCGGTGAGCAGGCCACTTACGGGCGAACTCCAAAAACAAGTAGCAACCTCACGCGTGAGGTATAGAATTTTCGAGCTTGTATGGTGGCTAGCTCACCATGCGTGAGGTAGCATTTTGTGTGGCCCCCCTTTATTTGTTACCGTTAATTGTTATAAAAAAAATTACACTACCTCATTTTTCAATTATAAATACCTATAAACTTCACCATTTATATACATACAATCATTCATTCATGTACGCTTATATTTTTAATTATTTTTAATTATCTATGTAACGTTTTTTAATTTATAAATAAAAGTTTTAGTGTTTGAATAAAAGTTTTTAATTTCATACGTTTTACGTTTTTAATTTCGTACGTTTACGTTGATAGTTTACGTTTTTTGTTTATGAATAAAAGTATTTAAATAAAAAATGGGTATGAAAGATGAGGTGTGGTGACCAAAACACTTGAATGATGAGGTATGGTGAGAGGAGAGAGAAAGCTTAAGTGGCGCTGAGTTGGATAGTGAGGCAAGATGACCACTACCTCCGGTCTTATTTAGACTTCTGATTAAAGATTTAAACTAAGATATAGATATCGATAGAATGAGTCGAGGTCCGGCCTATAAAAGCTTGAGAATCGACTAGTTTATATGATCGGCCCAAAAAAACTATATCATGAAAACTTTTTCTTTCAGGTGCACGTATAAAGGATTAAAGTCTCTTTAAGTTCAGCAACTAGGGGTTCAGCTCAATGAGGGTCAGGTTCGCTATAACCACTTCAATACCAGCTGAAATTTTTCATCAATGAGCTCGTATTTCTAGTTTTAAAATGCCATTTAGTTAACCCTTATTAGGCTAAGCCATATCAGGATGACGTCATACCCCTTTAATCAGCTAACCCATATTCAACCTGATCAAACCCCATGAATACCATTTCCATTCACACCATAAACCACATCAACCGATATTTAAAACTAAATATCATACACAACCAATAACATCGGACAATGACATCCGCTCCCCTATACCAGCTTCTCCCATCAGTCACTTTACCATTATCCACTGATCTTAGTTAACCCGTATCCATCTCCCAAATTGCTCCTACTGACAAATTTTATTATCAGTCCCTGAACAACAATCACCCCATTTTTGTAATCCCATCATCAGTCTAAGCATGAAACCATTACAACCCTTCATATCACTCAACAACTATCGCTGGCAACAACCCATATAAATTACCACACCATCTTCGTGGTGGTTTATTTGAGACTGGGATTGGTTCCCTAAACCCGCTTCATTATGATTGGTTTCCATATAAATCACCACACCATCCGTTCGAAATAAATCGAATAAACATGTTTGCAATTTTTTTTGATTCGTTATGATTTAATTGTTGGATTTCGATTTGAGTTTCTTTGTGGGATTGGGTAGTGGATGATGTGATATTGTGGGACGGGATCTATGATTTGGTGTGAATATTGATTCTGCCGTGAGTTATGATTTTTGTTTGAGGGTTTTTTGTGAGGGTTATAAGATTTGAGTTGGATCTATGTGTCGATATGAATGTGTGAGTAAATCGTGTGTGTTTATGGATCTGGGTTATGATTTGTGTTGTTTTAATTTTGGTGGGTTTGGGATGTCGTGATGTTTTTTTGTTTTTACGGATAAGATTTTTGTGTTGGTGTGTGGGATGATAAGGTTTTTGTGGTGGTAGGTGAGTGTGTTGGATATGTTTTGCAATAAAGTCAATATCAGTGTCTCTTTCCCCCTCAAAAATAACCACCAAAAAACAAAAGGCTAGTTTTACAGTTTTTAAAAAAGGTTTTTTCACACTTCCAATTTTTGACTTTTCTTATGTTATTAGCAACATTTTTCGAAGAGGTTATGAGATTTAACCAACCCACTCTGATACTACTGTTGGTGCACCTTAGAACGTGAAAAACATATAAATAGAAATAAACCACGTAGAACAATAAGATACTATACACAATTGTACTTTTCAACGTATATAATCTTGTTAGAAAAAAAAAATAAATCAAAGATTTACAAATGAATACGAGATAGTTGCGGAACAATATCTCGAGCCTCAGATTCAGATTCAGATGTGCGAGTCAGATTCAGATTCAGAGCCTCTTAATAAACAAACAGCCCCTAAATCGTGTGTGTTTATGGATCTGGGTTATGATTTGTGTTGTTTTAATTTTGGTGGGTTTGGGATGTGATGTTTTTTTGTTTTTATGGATAAGATTTTTGTGTTGGTGTGTGGGATGATAAGGTTTTTGTGGTGGTAGGTGAGAATGTTGGATATGTTTAGCAATAAAGTCAATATCAGTGTGTCTTTTCCCCTTAAAAATTACACAAGCAGTAGCAGTTTTTGAAGGTTTTACCCACTTTCATTTTTGACTTTGCTTATGTTATTAGCAGCCATTTTTAGAACAGATCGAGGTTATGAGATTAACAAACCCACTCTGATACTACTTGTTGGTCCTTAAAATCGTGTAAAACATATAAATATATTTAAACACGAGATCGATAAGATACTAATAACACAATTTGTACTTTTCAACATTTATAAATCTTATTAGAAATAAATCAAAGATTTACAAATGAATACGAGATAGTTGCGGAACACTATCTCGATTGAATGACAAATAAAACTCTCATTGATCAAAGCTAAGCTTACGATCCAATGAGAGGAGGAACCTATCACTACAATAATTTGTATTATTTTGTGTGTTTAGAATCTCTCTTACCTATCTCTATACAACCTTATCATATATATAGGAAGGAAAGTAAATCTTCTATGTGAAGCTTCAATAAAGTACTAAAGTAAATAGTTATTTTAACTATTTTCTTTTTAGCTACTTTAGTACTTTATAGCTACTTTAGTACTTTTTGTCTTTCTTTGCTTTTTTGCTTTTAGAAAGTTCTCGCCAATATCTTCAGGTCGTCATTCAGAAATGGTCTTTGGGGAGTCAGTGAGTCATTTGTCAATACTCACTGACTTCATCATCCCGATCTTGGTTTTTTTATTCCCCCTCTGAGATCCGCCTTAGGTTGTGATGAGTCTTTCTTCTAGACTTTGAAGAACTTCTTGAGGATGACTCGCTGAACTTATTTAAGTTTAGCGACTTGTTTTTCTACTTAGGATATTTTGCATCCAAATCCTGTTCAAGGGACAATTAGGAACTGAATTGGCCCAACAGACACAAAACACTTCTAGAAGGCTACCTCACAAACCACATCACACATGAGGTGTGTGTATGCAGAAACATGAAACATATATGTTTAAATCGGGATTCCACAATGCATAAAACTATAAAAAACAGCCCCGACCAACCTAGTACCCAAACTAAAACAAAGGTAAAGATGCATCAAAAAGATGATAACATCATAGTCAGCATGTCTTTTGAGCATTTTATTCCTATAGGAAGTTATGATATTCGTTCAAACCGGGATTCCACAATGCATAAAACTATAAAAGACATCCCCGACCAACCCAATACCCCAACAAAAACAAAGGTAAAGATGCATCAAAAAGCCGATAACCTAGTCAGCATGTATTTCGAGCATTATATTCCTATGGGAAGTTATAATTCTTCGAACGAATTATAAGTCTCTAGTTTGTATATCATTAAAAATCTTTGAGCTGCGCTCATTAATTTTCCAAGACACGCAACTTAACATCTAACATTTAAGATGTATCTGCATATTGTTTGCTTGTCAAAACACGAAAAATTGGATATGGTAAAGCTAAAACTATCAACCCCGGTCTAAAAGAATCCATCAAAACATGGGACTACAAGTACCTTTAATGTTCCTCGCCCGCACATCCGTAATCTGATGCTTCTTTACCGGATCCTTTTCATTTCCATCCTGTAAAAGCACTTCCAGCAACTACAAACAAAAGAAACTAAAACTGTGAGTACAATTTTCACTTAACCATTTCATCAAACATTTGGTGTGCAACCAATTTCTTTTACAAAAGCAACACAAAATTACATAAAGCATTAAACTTTTTAATAATATTTTATCAAAAATCATATGTATGTTTAATTTCACACATACCCATTTTGAAAGACACTCTTTAATCACAAAATTATGTAAATGTTAATATACTAACCACTTTTGTATCGCATCCCTTTGTGCAATCGCTACTGTTGATTTGGGATATAGTAAAAGTACTCCACATCCTTATCTTTTATATTTCCTATTACAAATGAATAAACTCATAATCAAACAAAACCCCTAATCATCTCAAATAGATAATCAAAACAAAAAAGATTGAATCTTTATAATAATAAAAAAAGGATTAAACCTTGAGATAAGAGATAATTAACAACTTCATTAATGTGTGTACCGTCTTTCTTGACTCAGTCAGAATCCTTGCTACACCGCCGCCACCAACTCCATGGCCTTTTCTTCCCATCAGATCTAACAAACCCGCATTTATCTGTGGGTTTGATCAAATCATATCTTTATCTTCAAATTTAAAATATGAAAAAACTGCATTTATGAGAAAATTGTATGTAGGTGGATGCTTTGAGAAAAAAATGAAAAGATCGATCGGTGTTTTAGCAAGAGAAAAAAATGTAAAAGTGAGAATGAGAGAAGATATATCTTTAGTGTATTTTGTGGGTTAGTGGTTTGATGACTAAAGGGAAGGAGAGACTCGTGCTTTTTTTTCTGCTTATAGTGTATTGAGGAAGGAGTGAAAGGAAGGAGGAACTAGTGAAGAGGGTGATTTACAGATTAACCATTGGATACATATTTTTCGAAAGTACTTACTCTTAAGAGCTAATGCTCTTATTAAAGAGTATTCATGGTTACATACCAAATCTAATCTATTTTAAGAAGAATATTTAATTACTATTGTTTATGAAAAATATTTCAATGATATTATTGTAAGTTTTGTGATCATAATTTGAGAGGCTGACATCTATTTGTATCAAGAATGGGGTGATATAGTTTATGTGGTATAGGCAGAGACGGAACTTGAACATTTTTTGTGGATGGATGAACTTGAAAACTATTTATTTTAGGTGGGCGGTATATACACTATAATGATAATTTGTATAAAAATGACTAAAATCATATATAAAAGGTTATAAAATATACATAGGGTCGAAAATTTTGGGGGGGAAGGGCACAACCTCAGTCCCTTCTAAGTTTCGTCCTAATCTATAGGTTTCGTCTTGTAGAACAATAAGTTATGACATGTGAGTGTTGGTTAGAAATCGGATTAAGTTTCCATTGCTAGATGGTACTCCTTTATGTTTTCGAGATTCGGTATCTTGAGAAGATGAATCCAACTTCTCCTTATCTATTATTCTTTTTAGATGGCTTTATTAGTAGATTATCACTACAAAACGTGGACGAGCAAAACAGAGAGGAATGGTCGAACGAGTCGTGTGTCAGGATATGATCGTGCCTCAAGTGTTCACAATATATTATGCCCACTATTGTTATGTTGGAAATATGAACAAAATATAAATCATAAATTCCGGGAATTTATTCGATTCTAAGTGGAACGCACACGTAAATATGTAAAAACGTTGTATATAATATAAAGTAATATATAATTAGAGATTAGCAAACAAATGAATAATTACATTATTTAGTTTGTTTAAATTTTAAACTAACAGGACTAATTGAAAACCCAAGAAAAAGGAAGTTCGTGTTGCCTCTTTTCTTTGGGCCGGCCGAATACCCCCACCATAAGGAGGTGGATTAGCTTTCGTTTCCTTCACGTTATGAGAGGCGATATAAAGGGATTCAAGGTTTCATTATTGATGGGTGTTTTAAAGAAAATAACCCTAATCTCATCCTACCTCTCTCCATTGGTTGTTCGACCGACACCCACAAAGGGTTTTTTGGTTTTTGGCTTGGTTCGACCCAAAGAAACCACAGAAGGTTTTTCGTTTAGTTGATTGTCAGATTACGGAGTTTGTTGTTGCTAAAACACTACTAGTACTAGCATACTTCATCGTTTGCTAAGAACATATTGTGTGTGACGATGTAGAGAGATTATTATTTTGATCCTTGGTGTGCCACCACTACAAAGAGGTGGGTCATTAGAAGAGGAACTGTCCTGTCTATCTAGCTGAGTTATTGAAGAAAAAGAAGCAAGTTGTCTCTACCAGTTCTTCAGGTATCTCCACAATAGAATTATTTGCTTTCCCTAATAAATCCTGGGTGTATGACATTGGTTGTAGTACTCACATTTGTATTACAAAACAGGGATTTAGAGAAGAAAGGCAATTGAAACAAGGAGCACTCTATTTGTATGTGGGCAATGGTGTTCGTACACAAGTAGAAGCTATTGGAATTTATGACTTAGTTTTGCCTAATGGCCTTGTGATTTGTTTAGACAATTGTCATTATGCATCTTCTATAACAAGAGGTGTTGTTTCAGTTCACCGTTTGGTAGAAAATGGATTTGTCCAGTATTTTACGGATTTTGAATTTTCAGTTTCTAAGAACAATGTTCATTATTTTTATGCTATTCCCAGTAATGGTATTTATGAAATTGATATGCATGATCTTGTACCAAATGTTAATTCTATTTATAATGTTAGCACTAAAAGAGCCAAACATAATTTGGACTCTACTTATCTATGGCACTGTCGTCTTGCTCATATAAGTAAGAAACGTATTGAAAGACTGCAACAAGAAGGGCTTTTAAAATCAACAGATGATGAGTCATTTGATCAATGTGTATCTTATTTATCGGGCAATATGACAAGGAAATCATTTCTAAATTGTCCCAAAAGGGCGACTGATCTTCTTGGAATAATACATACTGATATGTGTGGTCCACTTAGATATGTGTCAAGACAAGGTGCTAGCTACTTCATTACATTCATAGATGATTATAGTCGTTATGGTTATGTTTATCTTTTTAAACATAAACATGAGGTCTTTAAAACGTTCAAAGTGTTTAAAAATGAAGTGGAAAATCAACGCGGGAAGATAATCAAGGCTCTTTGATCAGATCGAGGTGGCGAATACATAAGATAAGAGTTTAAAGATTATCTTAAAGCATGTGGAATTGTCCAACAGCTTAGTCCTCCTTACACACCACAACATAATGGGGTATCTAAAAGGAGAAATTGTACTTTGTTAGACATGATGAATCTTACAACTCTGCCATTATCCTTTTGGGATTATGCTCTAGAGTCTGCAACACGCATTCTCAATATGGTTCCAACCAAGAAGGTTGACAAGACTCCATATGAATTATGGTATGGAAAAGTTCCTAATATGTCTTACTTAAAGGTCTGGGGATGTGAGGCGCTTGTGAAGCGAGATACGCTTGACAAACTCCAACAAAGATCTGTTAAGTGTATCTTTATAGGATACCTAAAGGAAACAATGGGTTACTATTTTTACTTCCCACCTGAAAACAAAATAATTGTTATGAGGTATGTTATGTTCTTTGAGAAAAATCTCATAACTCAAGAAGTCAGTGGGAGGGCCATGGAACTTAAAGAAATTCAAGATGAAGATACATCACCTTCTGAAATCACTAGCAAAATTCCTATAGAGGTTGAAGTTTTTGAACCACCTCAAGAGGAAGTGATTCTGGTTTGTAGGTCCGAAAGGACACATCGAGCTCCAGATCGTTTATGTCTAAATATAGAAGCGGAGGAGCATAGTCTAGGGGATCTTAATGAACCCACTAGCTATAAAGCCGTGATGTTAGATTCTGAATCTAATAAGTAGATTGATGCTATGAATGCGGAAATACAATCCATGATGGACAATATGGTATGGGTCATGGTCGATCTTCTTCCTGGCTGTAAGACTATTGGAAGTAAGTAGATTTTTAAGAAAAATACTAACATGGATGGTATTGTACACACCTATAAAGCTCGTCTTGTAGCAAAGGGTTATACTCAACTCTATGTGGTTAATTATGAAGAAACGTTCTCACTCGTCGCTGAGATTAGAGCTATTAGGATTCTCATATCTATAGCGGCGTTCTATGATTATGAGATATGGTAAATGGATGTCAAAACTGTCTTCTTAAATGGTTATCTTGATGAAGACATTTATATGGTACAACCTAAAGTTTTTGTTGATCCTAATCATCCCAGAAAAATATGCAAGCTTCAAAGATCCATTTATGGTCTTAATCAAGCATCAAGAAGTTGGAATAAAAGATTTAATGAAGAAATCAAAAGGTTTGATTTTGATTAAAATCTTGATGAGCCATGTGTATATCAAAAGGCTGGTGGGAGTAATGTTACATTCCCCATCCTGTATGTTGATGACATAATCATCATGGGAAATCACATTCTAAGTTTACAAAGTGTAAATGATTATCTTGGAAAGTGTTTTGCTATGAAAGATTTGGGGGAAGCAGCATTTATTCTTGGAATCAAAATCTATAAAGATAGGTCAAAGAGATTGATTGGACTTAGTCAAAATGTTTACATGGATAAGATCTTAAAGATATATAAAATGGATAATTCCAAACGTGGTCATATCCTCATGCAAGAAAGACTCAACTTGAACAAAACACAAGGTGCTTCAACACCTAAAGAGGTGAAGCGTATGCAAAATGTACCTTATTCTTCAGCTATGGCTTCCATTATGTATGCAGTAAGATGCACTAGACCTGATGTTGCATTCGCGCAAAATATAACAAGCCGGTTTCAACAAAATCCTGGTGAACTTTACTAAACTGCTGTGAAAAATATTCTTAAGTATTTAAGAAATACTAAAGATATGTTCTTGGTTTATGGTGGAAATCCAAAAGTGGAACTTTGAGTTGATTGCTATTGCAATGCTGGATTTGAGACCAATATAGATGATATGAAATCTCTGACAGGATACGTTTTCGTTTTGAACGGAAGCGCAATAGACTAGAAAAGCTCCAAGTAAAGTACTACTGCAAAGCCTGCTACATAAGCTGAATTACATAGTTGCTTCAGAAGCAGAGATGGAAGCTATTTGGATTAGGAAGTTTATTTCAGGGCTTGGTATAGTACCAACACTAAACGAACCAATTAAGATATTTTGCGACAATTCAGCCACACTTCTTATCGCCAATGAACCGGGGGTTCAGATGGGCGCCAGACACTACCATAGAAGTAACCTTCTTAAAGTTCACACATATGACAATCTAGCATATCCTTTTACGAAGGCTTTACTGAAAGGAAAGGTTACTCAACATGCTAAGAGCATGGGACTTCATTTAGCTAGTAGTTTCAAGTAGATCAGTGTTTAGTATTTGGATAAGGGATGTTTTAACAATTTATTTTATGATAATGATACTTAGTATTTTATTATTTTTATCTTAAATTATATCCTATATTTGCATATTTAAATCCATGAATAATAATAGTTATTATTCTAAATTTAACAATATGGGAATATTGTTGAATTAAAACAATTCTGAGTGATTGGTGATATTTTAGATATTAAGGATATGTACACCAAACTCACATGATATTCATAAGATGAATATTGGATTTCCCCAACACAAGAATATTACTTTATGGATCGTCGTCATTAAGTAAATCTTGTAAGTGATTTTATTTACAAAATCCTTAGACTTGAGATGCAAGTAGGTCTTGCATATGTGGATAATCCTTCTTGATCTAGTCTAAGTTATCCTGAAAAATGGATAACTAATAAGGGCTATTTTAGAAGTGATTTTGAAACATGATGACTTGACACTTGTAGTCAATATAGAATTTGTTTCTTCAATAGTTAAAGAATGATGACACTGGGCCCCTCGTAGAATTAATCAGATGTGTGTATGGCCGTACTCGAAAACTCATGTAGATATGTCTCATTGATTTTCGGTAATCTTTATTAGTTACATATACGAGAAACAAAATCGTTAAATAATGGAATGACATTGATCCATATCCATTTTTAACACAGTATCGAAAACAAAGGGATTGTAAATTCATAAATTATTTTGCCCGTGTCTTTATGAAACCACACTCGGATATTTCTGGGAGCATTGGCGTGTTGCTAGACGCTTACCAATGTTATTGTATAATTTATACATGACCAAGTAGGAGCTGTTGGAATATGTCCAAATATAAATTATATATGTTCGCGAATTTATTCGAGCCTAAGGGGACACACACGTTAATATGCAGAACAACGTTTTCATATATTAATGTAATATTTTAATTAGTGATTTAACAAACGATTGTTAAATGTTTAAAGAAAAATAAATATTAGTCGTTAAAAGGTTTAAAGGACTAAATATGTAAAACCGAATAAAGCAAGGTGCGGTTTGCCCCTCTCTTTCTCCTAGTCGGCCGAACAACTCCTTATGAAGAGGTGGGATTGCTTTCTTGCTCTCCAAGCTAAGAGGTATATAAATAGGGGTCTAGGGGCATTCATTAGCTCATAACATGAAACCTAAAAATACTAAATATCTCCCTTGCTCTCTCCCTTGTTCGATCGAACCTCAAAACCCTTTGACGTTTTCGGTTTTCCACTTCTTGTCGTGCGATCGAACAAACAACCCTTTAGGGTTTCGGTTTAGTGGTTTTATACCACATACATGGAGGTTTTGCTCGTGTGTTGATTGAATCAAAGACGAAGGTTATCGTTTGGTTAAAACACTACTAGTACTAGCATACACTGTAACAACTCACATTTTCACACCTTTTTACGTCAATAAATATCCAATTATTTATTTTAAACTTTGCGCGTTTACTTTTAATTTCTAACGTTTAGTTAAATCGCGTAAACTAAAAATCAACATTTAACGTAAACAGGCATCAAACAAGTAAACGTTTACGTCAAGCAAGTGTAATATCAATATAATTATCATGAGGATAATTTTTAACTTTTTATAAATTATTTTTATTGGTTACGTAAAACGCTTACGTTTCGCAATAAAATACATTTAAGCGTGCACGGAAGCACCAATACCCATCTATACTCAAACAAATACCCACTTTTATACCCAATACCTAAAAAGTAAATCAATTATATACCAAAAGACCACATAGGGCCGGATATATCTTGAAGAAAACACAAACCCATTTCAAATTATACTTCTAAAATAATGAGCACATGCTTAAACCAAATCAAGTACTCTTACAATCCCATTTATCTAGAAATTGGCACATCAATCTTACACCATGTACCATTACCACTAAACCATTCTTAGATCCATGGGTTTTGCTAGTAGTTTCAAGGCATACTTGTGCTATAAAAAGGAGACTATTACTAGCCTTAAACACTTCCTATTTTGCAAGTAAACTTTTACACAAAACTCTCTCTACATCCTCCTTAACCCACGGCTGAAAATAGCTTTTTAGAGTGATCATAGCTTTTGATTTTTCAAAGATACAAGTATACCAGGGTCATTAGTTGTAATATCTAAGGTGTTTCAAGGTGATTTGGAAGCTTAGGTATAGATTGTTGATTCAAAGAAGTAAACTAGGGTTTTCTTGATTAGGGTTTCAAATTTAGGTTTGTTAATTAGGGTTTGATCTTGTGTTCTTCATTCTCCTACTCTCACATAATGTTTACTTGAACCCTAATCTTTCCATTGTTCATTTACATAATTTATATACTTGTTATTATGTTAATCACCACCTAGGTTTTGTTTTCATGATTTATAAAATAAAGTGAGCATGTATATGGTTCGAACATAATTATTCTTGTCATGAAATGGTGTTAAAAATATACTAGAACACAAGGAAAATACTTTATATAATTTTTGGTTAATTTATAAGTTTAGTTTATAAATAAAATTGTTAATAAGTTTAATTACAAAAGTACAATAAGTTTAATTATAAAGTATTTTAAAGGACTTGTAGAAATTTAAACCAAGGAATGAATTATAGAACTAGATTTATAAAATATATATAAATAGAGACTGTTTTAAACCTACTGTAAAGATCTGACTTTTTATAAATTTTGGAAGCATTTTTATAAAATAGTACATTTCATAAGGATTCCAAGTATATAAGGAACTTGAAAAACCGAGCTATAACGAAGAAGTTATGACATTTACAAGTTTACGATAATTAAATATATAAAAGTGTTTTTATAAAAGTTATTTTATAAAATTTGCTACTGTTACAGATCTGGAAATTTTTATCAATACTTTACTTGGATAAAACTCTTAATTACGAATTCGTGCATATAAGGATCACTAAAAACGGAATTAAAATGGAAGGTATATAAATTTTATACGATTTCAATAAATAAATTTATAGAAAGTGTTTTTATAAATTTCAACCCACTGTTACTGTTCATAACAAATTTTATAAATATTATAAATGTAATATTTTGATAGTTCATCTCGTCATGATTCAATACATGTAAAGAACAAGCGAAACGAAATAAAAATAAATGAGTTATGATTTTTATAAGGTTACAAAGATTAAATATATAAAAGTAGTTTTATATATTTTACATAATCTGTAAAAGTTACTGTGCATCAGTAGCTAAAATATTATAAATATAATATTTTGATAGACTTTCTTAATACGAAGCCATGGGTAAATATAACATGTAAAACGAAGTTAAAACGATACAGATATAAAGTTTATAAAACCTTATGCACTATTTTTATACTTGTGCACTATTTTTATAAAAGCAATTAAACCATTTATATAATATCATTATATAAACAATGAAAATACTAAATCGAGTATTATTAACAAATAATTAATTGTTGGACAACAATAATATATTCTTTTCGAATATGAATACTTAGACATTAATTAACAAGCGCAACTTAAACATTGTTTCAAGTTTCTAAATTAAACAAACTCTATAACGTATGATATTGTATTTATATTAAATACATTATACTTATACGAACTATAATTAATTAGGTTGCATTTCGGATTGTTTGCGACGATTACTTATTGATTTTGGGATAATCACTACTTTCACTAGAGGTGAGTTTATAGCCCCTCTTTCACTTGTTTTATATTTACTTTACAAATCTCGGGGGATAATACATGCTCGTTACAATTTGTTTATATATTAATTTACAATCTCTTTTACATACTTGATTGCATACTTGATTTCGCAACTCATCTATATACTCGGATACATGAACGTTTATAAAATCATTTACATGATTGACTACAAACTCGGATACATGAACGTATATAAACTCGTTCGCATGATTGATTACAAACTCTTTCGTATGATTGATTACAAACTCATTTACACACTAATTTTCAAATCTCGCTGAGAGATACATTACTTGTTTTCACTTATGGACGCAACAACTTTATTTTGATTCAAATGATTATGGATTAGCTTAGGTTGCATGAACTGTTAATTACTTGGAGGGTAAGCGCGAATATTATAAAATAGATCTATTAGGGATTGACAACCCCGTTCGGGTGATTAGCTATCACTGGTGTCAACATACCAAGCCAACGAACGTTATTCCATGTCTGATCACGACTGGCTTGGAGCCTCAGGGCCAGCATAACATACACATGAATTCCTATCGTGCCTTGAATAAAGTGGCATACATATAGGTCTACGTCGTAGTTTCATAAACTTAGGGGTATAATCGTAATCACACATGGTGACTATTGTATTGGATACAATAGTCATGCATACTTTACCAAATCTCGGATTTTAACATTTTAATAAACGTATATCACGTGGTTTGTGTTTTACGTACTTTAAAAACCTATATATCTAAGTTTATGCGTTTCAAGTCTTGTATAGGCGGGATTCGTAATAGAGTAAGTTTATATATATAGTTTTGTACATTCAACATTTATACTTGCATTTTTGTGACTTTTATAAGGATTTAAATGGTCATACACACTTTACAAATCTTTGAACTAACATTTATATTTGCATAAACCTATGAACTCACCAAATTTATGTTGACACTTTTAAGCATGTTTTCTCAGGTGAATTAAATGTTTGGCTTACTTGATGTGCATTGGAGTCTAAACAATACAAGATTACTTTTCAAACGACATTTATAGGTTGTTCTCTCGCATCTTGTTGAAAGGTACTCATGAAGTAACGCTCCCAGACAATATTCCGCTGCGACCCAATTTGAGGGTGTTACAGATTGGTATCAGAGCCAAGGTTACATCACCACATTCTTTCGTCTTGTGGGTAAGTTGACTTGGATTTATAACATTAAATAGTCTGTTTGGGTATCAATGTATACAAGGATGGTGATATGTTAAGCTACTGGCGGTCTATCGGTCAAGGAGCATAAACTCTCTTGAAGCGTGCTCACACTCATTAGTAGTTTACAAATTCAACGTCTTACGATGCATTTGATGATCAATGAGTTATACGATCTACATATGAGAGGCTCTTAAGTAAGGACAGAATGAGGGAATAAGCGATCTGAGCAGAGTTCCTCCGCGAGTGCAAGCGTCATCAGTTGTGCTCTTCGATCACTCTTGGAGTATTTTTTTTGTCAATTAGGCATTTCTGGTAGTCACACTGTACTGTGGAGTGCAATCTTTTGGTATCTGTAGCGGGTTCGATTTGGGATAGGTCAACTTTGTGTGGAAAATTATGATACAGAGTGTACTTAACAATAGGGGAGTAGAGATGTTAGAGAGTCGATGTTTGTAGGTGGTGGGTGTGAGACACGTCATGGTGTTAGTCGAGTCACATCTGATTGGTGATGACAGTGAGCACATCTATAGTATAGTTCTGTGTCTCTCCAGGAATTTTCTCATCCTATCAAGTCACACTGGTTGATTCATATGATTTAATTGGAATGGCGTAGGATTTAAATAAGTATGTTGTGGAGGTACGGCTACAGTTTATAGTTGACTATATCTCTCCTACTACTAACTTCTTTTTGAGGAGAGATTATATATCGTATATTGATGGTATACTACTGTTGTATGCCCTTTTGCAATCGTTGTGGGTATCTAGAGCGTGTGGGAGTGGTGAGAGTTTTGTAGGGTAGATGCGTAGTGTGCGTGAGATTGATGTTCAGCGAGTGTGTGGGTGCTGGGTCATGAGTACTGATGCAGGTGCGTGTAGAGACACTAGGGTTAGGATATGAGAGTGATCGAGAGACAGACAGATATGGTTATATTGAGGCTAATGGTAAGTGAGATGCCGTATTGTGATAATGTTATTATGAAGTCTTGGGATACTTTTACAAATTAGAGTTGAAAATATAGTGTGGTAGCGGAGACGATGGGGTAGTTTAGGAGAGTGAGGTCGTTTATAAGGGGGCAGTTGTGCAGATTTTGGAGGAGTGGGATACACTCACATAGACGATCGAGCGAATATATACAGATGACGATGAGGAGAGAGGTAGTGACGACAGAGTGAGGTGTGTGAGAGCTGTTGGATAAATCACTTGAGAAGGCATAACACCATTGTGATCTCACACAGGCTAAGTTATAAGAGACTTGATAGCAGAGTACACACAGACACACACAGTATTTCTACTCATTGAAGAGATGAGAGGGAAGTGGGTTGGCGAGGGGTTTATATAGGGGTGGTAGAGGGGGGGGGGGGGGGGGGGGGGAGTGGGTGGAGAGAGGGGAGGAGGAAGGAGTGAGTTGGTCTAACTAGATTATAAAAGAAAATCCTATAGTAGAGGTTGAGACTTATGAAGGGACAAAGATTCACATAGATTTAATAAATATCCTCATAAATATAACTTCACCTCTTTGAGAGAAGAGCGCGGGCGAGAGGGGGGATAGAGAGTGATTTGGAGAAGTGTGAAGGAGAGACGGAACTAGGGAGAGAGTGCAGAGGTGGGGGAGGGAGGGGGTGAGTGGGAGTGTGAGAGGTAGAGTGGGGAGGGTAGAGGGTGGGGGAGTGGTAATATTGGTTTAAGAGTAAGTATTATTTTATTTGGTATTTTGTAAGGGTTATGATATTTTTTTTTAAGTAATTGGTGTTGATTATTGTGGTGTGGTGGGGTGGGTAGAGTAAGATGGATTATTTGATTGGGATAATAATGTGAAGGGGTAGGGTTTGAGGGTTGTGTATTGTTGGGGAATATGGTAAATTTTTATTTTTTTATTTTTTGGGGTTTAATGATGAGTAGTTTTTGATTTGTTAAAGAATAGGATTGTTGGGGGTTTATTTGATATTATGTTGGGATTGAGAATTTGTTTGTTGATTAATAGGTTTAAATGAGTGTGGTAGTAGAAGGGTATGTGTTTGAAGTTTGTGGTGGAATTTAATATGATGAAATTTGAATATTGGTTGTTGTTTTATGATGTAAGAGTTGGAGGTGTGTTTGTTAGTTGTGTATGTAGAGTGATTGTTGAAGTTGTAATGGACTTATGATGCAAAATTTCTATAATTTAATGTGTCGGGATATGTGATATTTCATTTTATACTTCAACTTTCCATTTAATTCATGCAAACCACTCTCTGAAGCATTATAACTTTATAAAACATTTTACTATAACATGATAAACCATTTTACTATCGTTGATAAACTATTCTACCATCGTTCAATAAACTAACAATTTATGAACTACTTACAATCATTTCACGAATACCTTATGAATTACCTCCTTGACATCTTATATACTATTTTGCAATCATCTCAAAAAAACTATGTTACTATCACCTTATGAATCCTCTTGTTCTTAACTTATGAAACCATGTTCATCACATAAATTATTTTACTATCTTGAGATATTTAACCATTGTCGTATAAACCATCGTTTGATCATCTCTCAAATCATCTCGTTGTTATCTTATAAACTACCTTGTTCTCTTATCTTGTGAATTATTTTCTCACGTTGTAAACCATTTTGACACTACTTTATACATACACTATTTTGACAAAAATGAGCATCACATCGTTAGCGCTCAAATATACATAGCCTGATCACCTATGTATAAGTCAGGAAGGACCACACAATGCTGAGAGTAGTCACCATAAAACTCTTGTCAATAATTCATTTTTAACTTACATCCTTGAAAAGCAAAGTTTTGTGTGCGTATTCATACAATGTGTTAACCAAATTTGTAACCATAACAACTAAGTAAACTCCTACACTATCTTGCTAAATTCGACATCATCTTATACCAAATCTTAATGCCAGAAAGAAAGTCGAGAGACACATCGTTAAGGCCACCCTAGATTAATTTCCAAACGAGCAAATATAACTAACCATCTGAGAGGAGTTGAAAGACCCATACTCCTTCTTGCCTTCAAACTTATCCATCCGGAAGGCTACTCAACCTGAATTTCGGGACGAAATTATTTTAACATGGGGAGACTGTAACAACTCACATTTTCACACCTTTTTACGTCAATAAATATCCAATTATTTATTTTAAACTTTTGCGCGTTTACTTTTAATTTCCAACGTTTAGTTAAATCGCGTAAACTAAAAATCAACATTCAACGTAAACGGGTATCAAACAAGTAAAAGTTTACATCAAGCAAGTGTTATATAATTATCATGATGATAAATTATAACTTTTTACATTTTATTTTTATTGGTTACGTAAAACGTTTACGTTTCGCAATAAAATACATTTAAGCGTGCACGGAAGCACCAATACCCATCTATACTCAAACAAATACCTACTTTAAGCCAAATAATACCAAAAATTAAATCCAGTTATATACCACAAAATAACCATAAAGGGCCATAAAAGAAAAATAAAGAAAAAAATTAAATATTAATTGATATTTGATAATATCTTGAAGAAAACACAAACCCCTTTTAAATTATACTTCCAAAATAATGAGCACATGCTTAAACCAAATCAAGTACTCTTACAATCATATTTCTCTAGAAATTGGCACATCGATCTGGAATGCTTACTCATGTACCATTGACTATTTAAACAATTATAAGTACTTGCGTATAGTGGACGACTCTACATTGAACCTACTTAGAAATCAACCGTATGTACATATTAAGTTCTCCTAAGATGTTTAAAAATGTTACATATAAGTATATGTCTAACCACAAATAAATATACAACTGAATAATAAAAAGTAAAATAGAACGGATAATGGATTCAAATTCAGTTTACATGAGATGTATATGGTCAATAACCTCCGCTCCACATTCCATCTTTCTCGAGTGAGTAGTTGCCGCATTATCGTTTCTTCACCCCTATATTATTTAGCTCCTAACAGTTAGTTTACAACAAAAAAAAAGAGAAAAGAAAACCTAAACGATTTACATCAAAGTATGGCAATCACTCACCACATCTGAGCCTCACACACACTCATAATCATACCACAAAGCTTATCTAAAACCGTTTTGGAGTTGTACGGTCAGTCAAGTATCCGTTTCGAGTTTTGGTTGTTGTTAGTGATTGGGTACGGTGTTACTTGTTTGAGTTAGAGTTCTGTTTGGGTTGATACAATCGGTTCGTGTTTGGGTGAAAAGTTCTCGTTCATTTCGTTGGGGGTTCTGTTTCATTTTTGAGGTTGAGTTCGTTGGTCTTAGGGGTTGTGCTAGGTCGGTGTTCACGTTCGTGTTTGATTTCGATCTCGATCTCTATCTGTACTAGTATCGCCTAGAGGTAAACCTTAAAACTATAATTTTGATACAGAACATGTGTTATATACGAGTAATAGCTGTTTTAGATTAAAGACTATGTAGGATCCCGTTAACACTTCATAACATATATATCATACACGAATTTGATCTAGAAAGGAGAAAGAGAGTGAGTTGTTTTGTAGAGAGAGAAAGAATGGAGAGAGAGAGAGATGAGAGAAAATAGGAAAAGGAAAACTAATTAGAATGAACAACTAACTCTTTTCTAAATAGAAAAGAGTTTATATACCCCGTCGCATTAAATGACGCGCGGGATATTTAACTAGGACCCGGGCTCGGGTTTTGCTTGGGATTAAAACCGAAACATATACAATGTTAGATTAACTATCGAGCCTGATTCCCGATATTATACTAATACAACATTAACTAATTAAATGACCGAGACTCATACACGTAATGAACGAACTTCCAGTTCGGCTCAATATTTTGAGGCTAACAATCTCCCCCGAAGTGAGTTCATTGAAGACACTCCTTCATGAGATAAATGAGATTGCTTTTGTCGTTAAGCTCATGTGGTCTTGGTCTTTCTCTTTGTTCTATGTTGTAAGCTTGTTCCTTTATGCTTTGCGATCTTTACTTTTGCCCTTTGTCATTATCTTTAACGTCTATGATATCTTGCGATTTTGTGTCTTTGACCAACATGTTCATACTATTGCATTATCTTGAAAGCTTTAAATCAGAGTTAGCGGAAGTCTTTGTCTTTAAATCTTAAG